>MNPL01004846.1:0-18511 GCA_002081605.1 Tropilaelaps mercedesae
ATAACTTTTGAAGTCTACAGAACACAAACAATGACGCCAGAAAGCAACGTCGAGCCAAAGGAATAGTTCAGGAGAATAAAGGAATGAAGCAGCATGTCTTCCTTGCGGGGCCGGTTGCGTGGCAGTGTGCATGTCATCAGCAGCCTTTGGCGCTTGATGAAGGCAAACTTTCTGTGAAATATATATTTCTTTAATGATGATTCTCCCCTCCCGCCCAGTAGATATGCCCCGACTGTCTCCGCTCGTTATATCCACGTTTGAAGACTATCGACTGCTAATTCCGAGCAGAGATCGAGCTTCCTTTTGCTTTGCAAAACACAAAAACCATTATTCGCGTCGGTGAGGGGTGCAACAAAAGCCGCTTGAATTGGCGCAAACGACAATTCGTGGCGGTAAGCAACGGAGATGTGAAGGCTACATTCGCTACAATAGGGACATAATTCGTCGTAATTGAAAATAGCGTAAGAATGGTATATAGGTTTAGGCCAGGGGAGGGGCTGAATTACGAACGACGGCATCCTGCGTATCCTACGAAACAACATATGTACACTATAGAAAGATAAAAACCAACAGAAGACAAATCGGTATTCCTATCTTATTAATGGTAGCGTAGAGGACGCGGTCATTTTGTGCGGTTGTAAAAAGCGTTGCTTTTGTAAGGCGTTTCTTCTCACGTTTGGTCAGTTGTGAAGTCTGCCTGTTTGCAGCAGCAGCTTGCTGTGTTCGGTGTTCCTCAGGGATCGCACTAGCCCAAAACCGTATTTCCCCGTTCATCATTTATGTGGCTATGGCCGTTAAGCTGCAACCGACATAGGATTAGATTTACAGGTTTAGCTCCAGTTGCCTAGGAAATCGCTTTGACAGATTAGCTTCAATGGAATGCAACAATTAGCTGGGCACATTCGAGTCAATTGTGTCAAATTTCGTTACATGTTTGGGTTAAGGGCGGGATACAAACACGTTTCTACTAATCAGAGACACGTCGTGCTGTGGCCTTGTGGCAGGCTGGCGGCCTTTGGGTGACGTGTAAACACTTGAATCATTCAGATGTTTACACGGTAACGGTATTTCGGGATCACCCTCGTTTGGTCCAGGCTGACCAGTCGGGCGAAGTAATAGGAGGATGAAAAACGCGGAGTTTTTCTTTGACCTGCCTGTCTCTTGTTGTGTAATATAAGGACGCCAACTTTGCGCACCCGTTTGTATTTCTAGAGCAATATTTCAGGGTTTATTTCTTACAAACACAAATGTATCAAAGTTACCCATAGCCGTTGGTATTGGCATACATGGCACAGGACCTCAAATTACCTACACGGGTCTGCCTGTTCCAATGATGCAGTTAAAGAAGCTGTCGTTAAGGCAATGTTATCACGGTAAGGTGAGAAAAAACAGTGCTCTGTAGCATTCTTTTTTCGTTCTTTAAGTAAACAAAAGTTTTAAAACAGCCGAAAGTCCGTTTCATCAGATTTTAAGAGCAGTTTTAAACCAGCTGCTGTTCTTTTGGGCAAATACCTATTTTTAAGCGGCGAGCACCCACATTCAAAAGTGTGTCCTATACATGCATACATATATATTTATATATACATATATATAATATACATTTACATACAAATGCATACACATAGGCAGACAAGTATGCGCTTAAACATTCACTCAGCTGCTATCCATTAACTCTCTTAGCGGCGTTTATCATGGTTGGATGTTTGATGATGTACAGATATATAATCGATATAAAAATTATGGCTAGACGCCGTATATGAAACACACGCGTAGGAGACAATTACTAAATTATTTAAGAAAAAGGTAAAATTCCGCCCCTCCCCTTACGATCACTCATTGTGCGAGCTGTGCTGACCTCTAGAAATATTTTGTACCTATGGTTACTATGTAGAAACTATTTAGTGGTGGTCGCATTTTGAGTACATGTCGAGTGTAAATAAAACTGTACAGAAATATTTTCATCCAGAACCTTGCAGATGGATAGACAGTGGATAGAAGTGATGATATATAATGATAAAGACAAAGGCACGAATATAAAAGCAAGAAACAATGAATGATGTTGGGAGGTAGACAAATATGAAGGAAGCGGCAAAACTATGAAACGAAGTACACGAGGAAATAAAAATCTTTTGTTATTTAAGTCGATAGATGCAGATTCGCACTTATTTTACTATGTAAGTTAACGAGTGGTTTGGCTTTGCTGTGTGTGGCAGTACAGCGTCGCGCTGCACGATATCGACATAATGGGTAACAATGGTGTCAACGGTAAGTTGGACCGGAAGGTACTCGACAAATGAAGACAGATGAAGATCGTTTCAAATCTTTCGAAGCCTCCTCCTTCTCCTCCTCATCAGGGAAAAAAATACACTCCGAGGTTGTGAATAAGTTATACTGTTGGTGATTGGAATGTGATTTTCAAGCTTCTAGATTAGCCCACTACCTCATATTTCAAGGGTGTCGTCACGATCTAAAGGCTACTAGAGCGACTTTATATGAAAAGTAGTTCAAATATTTAAGGTGTCGTGATACAGTTACGGAATCTTCTAAGCGTTTTTTTCTGAACGTAAAAGACAAAGCTACGCTTTCACAGGTCTTTATCACCCACCGCAAGAGACCACAAAGCATTGAACAATAACTTCGCAACGGTTGGTACGATAATTGTATCGTCACTCCAGATCGTCGACGAAATAAGCCAGGACTGGGGTCGAACAGGTCATGCCGAACTTCAGTGTTAGCTTTTCGCGAGTGGCAGCTCCCGAGGTTCGTGATGCATTAGATTATCAGTACATTATTTAAGCGTTGCCTAGCCTTGCTTACTTGTCCCTCACTTATGTCATCAACTCCTCTAGGATAAGCGGGAGTTTTCCGTGTGTACTGATGCGCGCGCTTTTTTACTCTTAAACAACAAGAAGGATAAAAGCTTGTGGGGAATTACCGTGCTATCTTAAAGAATTAGATTGTATTTCCAACGTCCCAGGTACGAGAAGCACAGCCTGTAAACCAACTGAGTTTCTGATGTCCATTGCTGTCGAGGAATCTAGTCCCTGGGCCTTTTCGTACCGCCTTGTGGCGCTATAGAGCTCGCGCTGCCATAATCTTTGCTCACTTTCCTTAGCCAAAAAAAACTGTAGGAAAGACGAAAACATTTGTTTTTAACTTGTGTCGGTAGTTATGAATCAGCTGGTTGTGAATATTTGTGCGCCATCCTATAGATAATGAAGCGCTAATTAATTATTATTGAACTATGGTGCTGTGTGTTTTCAGCAGGGGCGATACTTTTTATCATGACTTTTTCGGTAAACGGTATAATACTTGCAGGTATCGCATGGCACTGGCTGCCAGTAGCCAGTCGTAGTATTGTTACCACTCATCAACAGAAAGTACGCGCCATGTAACCACAAACCCTCTACATGAGTGGATAGACTCCGTTTTGGAACTTGTGCATAATACACTAATGCCTGTATTTATTGTCGTGGCACGGTTGAGCAAACTGCCTCACAATATATTAATGACGATATCTATTTTATGGGCCAACCGACATTACTATTAATGAAGGTGAATTTTACAGTTTTACCTATCTTCTTGTATATGAACAGCTATCATAGGTGTCAACAGTAGATGACATGTTTTTAGTTGCGGATTTGTTTGTGAAGAGGCCAACTAATCTCTATTTAATACCGCAAAAGCGGTGCGGTCTCGGCGGTAGCTGAGATCAACAGAGGACCGTGAAGCGACACTTTTTTGTCTGCAACCTTTTCTCACCGGCACCATCTGTCAATTTAGATGAAGACAATGACCATGAGAGCATTTCCTAGGAAGACAGTCAAGACTCGAACGTAGAACAGAATAAATCGAACCGAAAGGTATTCAAAACCTTTCGGAGGCAAAAAAATGAATTCGTTACAGCTTTACGTGAACTTCATCGTCAATCACACGTGCCTGTGTTTGTTTGACTCACGTAACTAACTGATCACGTGTTATTGCATTCTTCTTCATATTGTAGGTATAGGTGCTGTCAACAGCAGCCTCCACCCGAGTGGCCGGTGCAAGTGTGACGTTTCTTTATGGCCCGACGAAGATGAACTGTTTCACTACGGACGGCTCATTCAGTCGGTTCAAAAGATAACCTTCTCAACTTTTTAATAATGTCGTCGTTTCTATGTCCAAAAAAGCCACAATTTCAAGAGAACATTTCAAAACGCAAGCGGATGCGCATTAACATACTACCCATGGTAGTGATGTTTTTCGTGAATAAATAAAGGACATTGACTAGGTACCTAGATTATTTATAATTTTCTGTTGAAAATAGTGGACAGACAGCGACGTTAGTCTTACAAAATAAGCTTCCTGATCATGAGAAATTTGAAAGCGTTGTCTTGAGATATAAACCGGATCCTGTCGTTATTCTGTAAAACTAATGTCAAAGCGGAACAGGCCATTCTAGTCTCGTCGCTAAAATATGATGCTCTCTCTTGATAGGCTAAACGAAGAAGAAGAACAATAACGAAAGTTGATACTCTTGCTCGCAGTCAGAGCCAATAAAAACCACTGCGCAGCGGATTGGAAAAAGCACTCGTGTTGTTCACGCCAAAGCGCTTCTTCGATGCAATAGTAAATATAGGGCTATTCAACGTTTTTGTCATAATGCTACGTAAGATGTGCTATAGTATCGCAATAAAATTACCAGTGAAGTCACATACATGCCAGCGATTCCTATTCAAATGCGACACTTTGAGACAGGCTCTGCCGTGTGAAACGAGTTACGGTATCTCCTGCAGATTTACAGTCGAGTCCGTCTTTCACTGTTTTGCTGACGACATATGGCCGTTAAGTCAATGGTGTCCCATTATACGCTCCCAACTTGCAGGAAATGAGTGGACAACCGTCAGAGGTTACAGTCTAGCTTCTGACCTCTCAGAAACTTAATTATTACACGATAAAACAAGTAATTTTGCTATTCCGTCGAGCCTATGACATCCTTAGAAACGGAGATGCTGAAAACTAGTTGACCGGGCCGACGCTAGAGGTAACTAACGGGAATCTTCAGGACAGATTCAATTCAGTTTGTGTTGCTACGAATTAAAATGAACAAAAAATACAGGTGGGTACAGGACCATGTAATTTATGATTAGAAAGCTGATATTAAAGCTGACCTACAAACAAGACTACAAGAAGCAGATCAAAGTTTCCAAGCCAAAAGTGAAAATAACAAATATTTTATTCAGAAAAATTGAATAACATTAAGACATATCAGCAGTACTGTATGCTGACGATTTGATAATACTAAGTCACAGGGATAAACATGCCTGAGTTATTGAAAGTCTAACCAAACATTTAATCTGTATTAATCGACAATAGCTGCGTGCTGCAGTACCGATAGAGTGACCATTGGAGCCGGAAATTCGATAATAACCTACTGGAGCAGTCGAAATGTACTGGAAATCGAGAGCACTATTAACCTTAGCAGATGTGATTATACTCAGTGCGTAACCCAGAAAGCGAGCACCGAATAGCCAAATAAATTTTAAACTAGCATGGAATTCCCCTAGGCATTCAATTTTTTCTATAAGTTTTTTTATAAGCTATAGGTTCTTCTATAAGCTATAAGTTTTCTTTGGCAGATATTTTTGGCAGATTGAAGTGCTGCCTGCTCCTTGGCTTTCGTGAAGAAATATTTTGCTGCAATGTCTAGCGACAATGGATAACCTGACACTAATACGTCGGCAATCGAAGGTTAGTATGAGAATATAAGGTTAAAATTTAAAAATGTATGCACCAAATTATTGTTCTATCTCAGTTAACATGTTGTATCGACTGCTAAATTTACTCTGTACACATAGCCAATACTTTTTTAAAGTTTAATCAGATAGATACCTTCTTGAGATCTCGAAGCGTGTTTGACATTCGATACTACACATTCTGACGAAGGTACAAATCTTATTTTTAGTTAAGCCAAAGTGATTTTCAAGTTTTGTTGTAAAACGTATAGAAGCTTAGGAAGCAGATTTTGTTCTCGAACTATGCTAATGATGCTGTAAAAAAATGGTAAAAAAACTTTTGGTCTATCCAGTGGGTATCTTCGATTTTCTTATGTTCCGACCCTGCGATAAATGATTAATTAGAGTAAACAGTATTGAAACTGTGCCCTTAGTCCACATAATCGGTTTCTAAAAACTACGCATACGAGGGAAAACGCTATTTGCATAGAATTGTGCATCTCTACTTGGTGAGCAGTTTGCTAGCTTCTGTTTTATTATTGCTTTCATATACGTCAACCAATAACTTGCCTCAGTTTTTTAAATAATTGAACAAACCTATTTTATTATAGATTTCTTTACATGTACTGAATAGCTTAACTTCTATCGCCACGAATGACTTCTTCCCAAATGCTATGATAATTATTGAATTTAATTTGGCTAGAATGGCTCTCTGTGGAAACGAAAAACTCAAATTATGTTTGCTAGACGTCTGCTTTGTTCCTAGAAGTTTTTCCCTTCAAATAATTTTGCAAAACGAGAAACGTATAGTAATTGGATGATGAACCTGGATAGTACACAGATATAGTCTTTCCGAGGTAATCCGCTTTTTACTACCAATGAATATTCAACGAAAGTTTGGCTCGATCCTATGCTGAGCAAGTAGAGATGTGAAAATGACGACCCAGCTATTTAGACGTTTGTCATTAGTCTAAATTTCCGAATACGCCAGAGTTTTTTTTAATTATTATTAATTATTGTTCGTTTTTTCCTGCAAAATTTCTCGAAGGGAGAAAATTGAAAAACTAAACAAGCGTTAATAAAATTCTGGCAACGCTTTTTGCTTTTAAAGATGTGTTACTTTAAAGATGGAACCTACAATTTCAGTCAAGTTAGCCAGAGATCATTCGCAACAACGGACATTATACCGTTTAGTAAATCTAAATAGGCGTATTAAAATGTGTATTCGGTTGGCTCAAACTAAATGTTTCAGTTGAACCAACCGAACAAAAAGGCAGTGGCAACAGCAGAACTTTCTGCCAGAGAGCTTGTTGGGACAAAAAAACAAAACTTTCTATAAAAAGCGTAAAAAATTGTTCGTATACGTATAAGTCATATAATAAAATGGAAACTACCATTTTGTTCGCTCGTGTAGAAGAACATGTTTGTTGCATGTGTCGATTTTCGGTAGCTTACATAAATCTTGCGATAAATCGAAAATAAGACCACAGGTGCAATGCGTTAATTAAGTGCTTATCGTGTCTGAACAACAACTAGAGCTGAAACATCGGACAACGGAAGCCACTGATTGGGTAATTTTTTTGAAGTGCAGCTTTTCGTTAGGCCTAATGGATGGAAACGGTGCGGTAAAAACTACCTCATGACCTCGTATGTGTTCCATTGCTGCAAAGACGCACTAACACTCAAAACTATTAAAAAAAAATATGAACCTATCGTGATACCGTTTATTTAATCTTTTTCGAAGTTACTAATTATTTTAATGTTGCAATTCCTGAAATAAGTCACTTGATCAGTAGTTTAGCGCTGTTCGTAAACGCTTTACTACATTGGGGGGCATATGCTATAGCCACGATATAGCCAGATAAAAAAATGACACTTGGTATTAACTTTACTAATCGCAGCACGCAGCAATCCATTCAATAGGTTCGCTCACAAAAGCTTGGCGTTTTTCAGTGACAACAAAAATAGACTTAGCCATGTCAGAAAAGCCTAACTTGGCACTTTATGAGCATTACATGCTGTGCTATGATAAAGGGAACGAGTAAACGTGTTATTTAACGAAAAGCAAGTGAGCTTTTTCCACGCAAGAATGTGTGGTGTGCAATACGAAGAAATGGATGTAGCAATTCAACAATATGGAGGTATTTTACCATGTCATTTTTCCGTGACAAAATATGGCAAGTAGTGGCACAAATTCTGGAATAGATTGTGGCTCCGTAAAAAGAATTACGCTGGAATAGCGGAGGAAATCAATAGTTATCTAATAAACGGGAGCATAAATTATTTAAAGAGTGAATACACATGTAAATGAAATAAGGGTTGGCCAGTAATTCAAAGCGTCACAGGTTAAAAATAGGCATTCCAATTAGAGAGTTGAGAATCACAGTTGCTCAAATAGGAATAGACCAGTCGTTGAAAATCAATTGTGAAATTAGTGTTGGTATTTTTAGACCTACTATACGAATAATATATAATATTTCGCAACTACGCTAAGATGTAATGTGTTTCCTAATTAATTTTGTAAGGCTTAAAATGATCTGCTAATATTATGAATATCGTTATTTCACAGAAGTTATTATCGGTATCATGAAGCCTCTCGATACGGACATGTTGTTTGAAATTGTGGCTGTCAATTATGGCAGCATTAAAATAGTTCTCTGCGATTGCTTCTCAATCTACACTAAATATCTGATCCAACACAATATTTTAGCGTACATATGGTTTCTTAAACATGTTTCAATAGTAAATTTATACAGTTCTGTTTTTTGCCCATAGCGAAGTTTCAGAGAAACAAGCTTAAGATTGGAAAATTGTAGGTAAATATGGGTAAAAAGCGTTAAAAATTTTCATTATTTTTATTCATATTGATTATTTTTAATAAGTTATACACAAATTTTTATTATTTGAAACGATCTCAGAATGAAGCTATTTTATTACACGAAAAATAAATTATTAATGCCGTACCTTTTTTGTTAAGGGATATGATATTTGGCCGGCGGTTTCTTCTTGGTCGTCTACATGACGTTAGAGGAAATTCTCCTTCAGGGTAACGTAGCGCTTCACAGGACACTGCTTAGTTAAGGCTTAGACACTGCTTAGTGCAGGACACTGCACAAGTAGTATACACACATAGTAGACTGACTCTGACACATTTAACAATATTTATACTTTTCTTTTTATTGGCTAAAGTATGATATTCTTTTCTTATTCTTGTCTTTGTTTAAGCTTTGCAGAATTTCTAAATGATAATTTTACGTCCTAGGGGAACGTCAGTTTAATTTGATGATTTGCACTAGGGCCGATTTACCTGCAAATCTCAACTTCTGATCACACTAGATAATGTTTGGGATATCTACCAGCAATTATATCGTAGAAACCCACATGAAATATGAGCTCTACACCAGATGATCTCTTTTCCAACCAGATGCCAAACCAAGATGCAAGCAGGTCAAATCTATTGCAGAAGCAACTTACAGTTTTACATTGGCGAAGACAATTGCTCGTCGGCTGAAGGCACCTAATAATATTTTTTAAAGCTGACCATCACCCAACATTTAACGTCCACGGTAGCAGTTTTGCTGAAAGCACCTGGAACACGTTAGCCGGAGATGTTGATTTTAGATAGAAATCAAACCGTAAGGCTAGCTGTCAATAGTGTTAGTTTGCATAAAACATATAAAATACGCTTTGTAATTGTTGTTCGAAGAAAATAGTTAATATAAATTGGTAATACATGACCCCAAGTGAAGATTGACTGAATAAAAGGGGCGAACCTTTACGTGGCAATCTCTTGGAACAAAAATCGAGACTTTGTCAGCCGTTGCTTGATTGAGTGGCGATTGCAGCTTGGAAGCTGACGAGAGATTGACTAATTCAGTTTCGTGGTATCAGTGGCGTTTCTCCCCACCAGCCAGTACTTGACATTGACTATATCAGAACCTTAAGCCCTATACTCGTGAGTCATTAGTTTTAAGTATTAGAAATGCGGTTGAAGTAGCAGTGAAAATGAGGTGCGTTCTATAAAATTAATACTCCATGTAAGTATCTCAGCTTTATCCTCTGCTTAGGCCCGTGGATAATAATATTTCCGTTTGGTAGCTTTTGTTCATTATTTAGAATAGAAACATTGTCAAGAGATACAAATGTGACAACCACGTTCTTCTTCAAGTTATATGCACACATTCTGCTTTGAGAATATTTCTTATAAATTTTCACGCTGTTGGCGCATGGAAATCAATGACTTCAGAATTTAAGTAGAACAAGCATTAGTTCTTTGACTCTATATAGACGAAACTAATAGGAACTATGGGATATAATCAAAATTGTCGATAGCGGTTTGCGAAGATTATGTAACGATCCGTATGAAATAGATCTATAGTGGCTTTTATTTTATTTGAGTTGTCGAGGTTGAAGTGGACATGGGTCATAGAATCAGGACGTTTCAAGCAACTATTCAATGCAAACAATTGTCACTATCACAGCGTGCTCGTAACGTAGTAGCTACACATGGCAATATATAAGTTGCTTAGGAAATCGCCAGCGACGTCAACGATTTGCTAATTAAAAGCATCTCAGTCCAGTATACTGTAGAGTGCTTCCCATTCGTACTTTATTCTTGTATGCCGATGCATGGCACAGCTATTTTAGTCTAGATTGCTGTATAACACTTCCCATTCGTAAAGTAGTCCTTTGTGCCGACCCACGCATAGTTCCTTGCTTCGCCACTTTATTAGTTGGTCATACTCTTCGTCATTTTTAGCGACAGCCTCATCTATTAGAATTTTTGCCTTTTTGGGGTCTCTCTATACAGCCCAATGAAATATGTTCTCTCTTAAAAACCGATCGATAATGTATCTTAACGTATTGATAATCACATTTTTCATTAAAGCGCTTTACTCACCTTTACAGCTGTATGGCAGTTTTACTTATAAAAGGCCCTTATTCAGTCTATTTGCATGCAAAAAACCCTCTTCGGCAGCCATCATAGTTAGTTTACCTAATTAGCACCAGACCGAAATTATTAAAAATTACATTTTAGTTATATTACCGGATCGGAAAAATAGCTTTATCTGTTGCGTTTGCATGCATTTGCTGGCATGCATCGTTGCGCGGTTTGGGCAACAAATCCCTGAACTAATTACTACCGTATACGTTCCTGGGTTGGATCCACTCGCTCGGAGCGATAAGTTACGACACCAAATTGTCCACGAATTGTATCTTCGAGCTTTGGTCAGTGCGGTACAACACGGCTGTAATATATGAATTTTATAAGGCAAACATGGTAAGCAGGTACTTAAGGTACTAAGATGCTAGGAAAAACCTTTTACGTTTCTCGTACAAGACCTCTTCGAGTCTCTTAGATCGGTTCTGCATGTATGTAATAGATCTAACATTAATTAATTAACAATAATAATTAACAAATATTAGCACGTAATAGCAATGTGACCCCCAGTGCAATAGAATTCTTCTACTATAACGGTGAACCTCTCGACATCGGTGCCAATCTCTCAAATATGGCTTTTTTCGGCTGCAGTTTAACTTCGTGCAACTACTTAGCTAATATTGATAAGCCTTCTGCCCTTTCATAAGCCCTCCACCATTTTAAGTCGAGGCAAGTAAGAAAGAAATTTTTCTTTTTTTTTTTATTATAGGTTATTATAAGGTTATTATAATTGAATAGATCTCCGATACAAGAGTAAACAGAAGAAATATGCAAAATAATTTCTGCCATTAAAGCCGTTCGTTCACTTTTCTGCATTATCTACATGCATTTGTACTCGTTGAAACCATATAATGCATATATATTGATACATATACATATAAGACCAATTTTAATTTATTGACCCTGTTATGTTGTTCTATCAAGCCTTTCCGAGGGAATTGGTCTCCGGCGCCGACATGCAGTGCAAATTGTAGTATAAACCACTTGCTTTGTTCACTAACTGGTTCACTTGTTTTAGTGTATATAAAGGCAAGATAATTTGCTTATCTGTATTTTTGTATAACATTAGGATTAACCATCACTTTTTTCTGCTTTCATATGATGCTGTTGGATGGCGATTCGTTGCTTGAAATGATTGGGATTACAGCTTAGAAGCCAGGCTGGAGACGACTGGAGACGGATCGCGAGCGTGCCTCACAAAAAGGTCTGGCTGGAGGAATTGGAACCGCGGGCTTTGGAGGCTAAGGTCCTCCGGTACTTCGCGCTCAGCGCGGTCTAGTAACGCACCAATTTGGCGAAGGCGTCTAGGTCAGAACCCCGCAAGGCTCTTCGACGCACATTTTAAGGTATAATAACGATTAAATGAGCTGTTCTAACCGTCAAGTTAAAATAGGTGAACTTCTAATTTTTTTTCCTTATAATGGCACTCTTTCTCGCATTGACGATACCTGTATTTGGTTCGTCTATACTATACGTTTTATTTTCGATTGTAGTCTTTCTTGTAGCAATTGAAGCTCTTTTATAGCAGTGGAACGTGTAATGCGTGTTTCAACTGATTACAACATCAATTTTAAATTTACTTATCCATAACGTTTCACTCGACTTCATCATTTTCCTGTACGGTAACCGCAGTCTTCACTGGAAAGAGCTCAAAGCCTAATGTTTCCATCATTACCACTATCATTGATGTACTAACAGATATTGATGTTGCAGGTATGAATGCCCCCGTTACACCTCGGAGAAAAGACGAGACACTAAGCGTAGGCTCAAGATAGTCCTGGGCAATTATAAATTCATTCCGAGGTCGCCTATGGCCGCAGGACCTCCGTTATCGGCCAATACTCCGCGTCCGACCCATGGGCATACCTCGTTGCAAGGAGGCGCCATCGCAGCGCCCCCAAAATCGAGTACGGCAGCTTCGCATGGCCAGCAACCACCACAGTAAACGAAACACCAACATTCTCAACAGCCGCCGACATTGCCTTCTAGTCAGCAGGAACAGCTGCCACGATGACCTCGGTGATCGTAATAGGTACGTCGAATCTAAGGTTCTGTTGGATTGTACATTTTAAAAAGAGGCTTACAAAAAAAGCACAAAATTACTTTCGAACGTTTATAAAATTCCGTATGATTGGGATTTTTAGATTGTTTTGTTTGAAGCGTGATGCAGTTGAGTGCTGTTTAATGTAATCGGTATGACACTGGTGCTTAGCATTTATATTTCTTAATTAATTTTATGGTAATAATGGTAGTAAATGGTGACTATGACCAACATATATGATATTGTATATATATATTTTTTGCATATATTTTTTTTTAGCTTGTTAAACGGAAAATTATATCTGCTCCCAATGCATCCTGTTCCATTGTTGTGTCAACAGATTTGTGCGGAACGTATATCTATAAAGTACGTATATCTATTTCTATAAAGATGGCCACTGCGCCGCGACCGATTCCCGATCGGCGCGGCAAGTCAATGGAGTCGCCGCTTTTCGACTGGAGGTTTCAAAAGCCGCCACAGGGGTAAACACTCACGAGGCGGTACCGGTTGCGCCTGGTTACGCCGCAGCAGCACAAGTGCCATCAGTTAGAGCAAAGCGAAAAGTCGACTGGTCATAACCCCTCGTTAGTGGACCAACAAGGTGGGCTGGGAACTAAAGTTCGAGGAGGATTTCTCGGTCATGGAGTGCCGAAGAATGGGGCGGTGCCCGCTATTTGGCGCCTTCGGACAACGGCGTACAGGGCGTAACATCAGTGAACAATTAATCTGCCTCATTAGCGAACATACCCACTGTGTTGGGAAGTAAGTTGGCAACCGCTCGTATACCTAATAGATAACGCTATCTCCTACTCATATCGTATCTTACTCGAAACGTCGGAATCAATCATGGAATCACATACGTCGGAACCACTATATACCTAAACAGTTTGTGTAGGTCTTAATTTATATACCTTGTACTTACCAGTTGTTTAATTTTTTTCAGAAGATCTAACAGTTCATGTAGAAGAAGTCTTTCAGAAATTGAAAAGGATTCCACCTTTGTTGCTTTGTTGCCATTAATCAATGATGGGTAGTTCAGGCTGATATACAAGTCCGAGCAGGTCATCCAACATCCCTCTTCTCGCGCCAGAACGTTGTCTCGCAGACAGCGCTGCCGGTGACCCCCCTCTTAGGCCCCCTCTTAGGCCTCTTAGGCCGTTATGCATATATATATATATATATATATATATATATATAGATTTCGAGATCGGTGGCTTGACACATAGGTGTACGGGTTCGGTTTCCGCCGTTGCACATTTATGTGTATGTCGACGTTATGATGATGTTAAATGTTGGCTGACCGCCAGCCCTAAAAAATATGTCGTATATACATATAGAAATGTTCCTAAGAACCTAGGATCGCCCATTGTGGCCTTAACAATTTGCGTCAGCTGGGGGCAAAGTGGAGGCTCCCAGCCTGGGCGTCGCTGTTTTCGCCGTTGAAGAGGATACTTGGGCTACTTCGGACTGAGGTCTTCTGGAAGACTCCCTCATTATAGAAAACACTTTAAGCTTTTCGGCCCGGACACCTCCGGAACCCTTCGTTGCTAAAGGGAACACTGAAAGGGCTTGTGCTCCTTTGAAAATTTTCTCGTCAAAACGCCAATTGGAGGCGTCTCGGCGTGGACACCTTCGGCAGCCTCTTACATTGAAGGATCGCTTCGAACGTGTACAACAGACGGTTCTCGGCTGGCCATGAAGAGGTGCGTCGCCAGTCGCGGTCGGCAATGTCGAAACCACCCACCAACGCTCTGTGTTGCCTTCGTGAGGCACCAACGCGTTTAGAAAAAGCACTTGAATAATGCATTAACAACTGAACAAATCCTTGTTGTCAGGCGCAAACATATAAGGCCAACGTATAGACTCATTAACGCCAATATCACCTTATTGCTGCTATTGTTTATAAAAGTGTCGGGCAGACAAGAGCAGATATGGCGTAGATCTGCCTACCCGCTGCGGGGAGAAACGAAGTAGCCGATACTGGGCCCTTGCTGATATACCTTTCCGCCGGAAGAGGAATAGTTTGTGGATTGGAGACCGAGTCTTATAGGCGTGGAGACATTGGGGGAGGATGATGATGGACACACAACTTCGGTGATTACCATTGGGGATGTTGGAAGCGCTCCTGAAGGGGAAACAAGGGACGAAAAATTTCCTGAGCACTTTTACTCAATGGAGGAAGTGTTAAAAGCGGCAGGCAGAATCAGGGTAACGAACAAAAGGTGGGCTTTCTCGTCGTCAGAGGCCCAAAAAGAGATCTATTGGTCTGCTAGAGAAATTAACTCGGACGGTTAATAGAACGAGGGACCTGGTGTACTTCTTTAAAAAAGAAATAGCTAGCCTTCAAGAGAAACCTAAAGTACAAAATAGGGTAGGGGCATTAAGAAACAAATGGAGACTGGAGGTTTTACCGGTCGCCTAGACGCGACTACGATCGAAGCTTCAAAGAGCATCGACGACAAGAAGAGGACTCAACGATAAGTGTGCGTAAAAGTAGTTAACTTACTGCAGATCAAGGTGAAACAAGAAAGAGGTAATCACATTTCGAAAAATCAACTTACCGACTCACAACAGTTGCTAGTTGGTCTTAGCGACAGAGAAAAGAAGAGGGGTGATATAATATGGGACATGGAAAAAAAATGGTGAAGTCCGTTGCGGGAAGTGAGAGGGTAGAACTGAAGACATCCACTCTAAATAGGATACGGGCCACCATTTAGGATGAGATTGATGACCAATAAGTATTGCAATGCTAATGGGGAAGCTGGTGGAAGAAGGGTATCAGACGTCGGCGACCTCCATCATGTTTTTCGTCGAGGTTTGCAATGCAATAAAACTTGGGACAATTAAGGCCGGAGAAGGGGTGAAACATATGAAATTATGCACTGAAAACGGACATGCAGAAGGAGATGAGCGGAAGAAACGTTGGCAATTATGAGCACCATTTGAATTAAAGTAGGGAGGCACAAACTTTTGCCGACATCTCAAGGGGCTGAAGGAGCACGTCAAAGCGCGGTATTTAGGGGCTAGGATTAAAACCGTAACAAAGAGTAGCGAGGGGGCGTAGTCGTACGCCTCGTAGAAGACGTCAAGGGTGCCACAGCGAAAATTGTGGAGAAAATTTGAAAAAAGTGAAAAGTCCCTCACGGTAGACCACAAAAAGGTGACTAAAGCGGATATTAAAACTAATCTGGGCATTCGGGGGGCTGATCCTTGGCTAGGCGGCAAAGAGATTAGCAGACTCGAGAACCAGGTCGACATGAGAGAGCTACAGGATGAAGCGGAAGCGGCTTCGGGCACATCTACAAATGATTGAGCTGCGACAGATCTAAACCGGAGTCAGAAGGCTCACGACCACCTCAAAGTGAAGATGGTTGACGTAGAATCATCAGGGTAGGCGGCCGGATGGAGAGTTTTGGATAAGGAATCATTCAGCGATCATCGCTTTTTCGATTCAAAGCGCTCACAAAGCCGATACTCCTGCGAACCACATAGCGGGGGTAAGATTCCGGGAAGTTGGACTCTGTACCTCATACCGGACTTGTATGCGCATGCGAAGTAATGACGAGCAATTTCAGATATACACGACGGAAATCGGCAGGGCTGGCACGAATACGTGTGTAAGCTGCGATTCAGGAGAATCCGATGCAATAAAGCACACGTTCTCCGGTATAAAGCCTTGGCAGTAATAAGAAATAATCCGATCCACAAAACAGTAGTCAGGAAGCCCACAATTAAGGAAATGGTTGTGAAAATAACAAGAGATAAGGAAAGCTGGAGCAAAGCCATCGCGTTTTTGGGATTAAGAAGGAAGTACTAAAAACACTTCGCTGAGCAGGTAAGAAAGGTGAATGCCAACGCTCGTTAATCTACTCGTGATAAAAGACTTGTCGTGTCACACATGTCGTGAAAGACATTAAATACAACGCTCAACCATCCTCCCTAAAGTAATGACAAAAGTCGGCTCCGGTGACAAGGTGGGAAATGATAAAAGGAGGATATGGCAGGTTTTAGTGGCTAGTGGATGCGTAAGCGCAACCTAGGTATATTTCTGAGTTGCCACAGCACTTGGCCCGCTTTTTGTATTTTTACGCGCTTCAGCGGCGATGTTATCGTTTGCGCAAATACATTTTTCCTGCACCATGCAAAGAAAAAGTATCAACGGCGTTACGAGGTGCACGTCTTGAGTACAACAGGCTCTTTTGGGCCAAGGAGCATGTGAACGTCTCGAGTTGATCCGTCTTTCTGAAACTTTACGCCCCAGCATTCAGGTGCAGTGCTGGGAAATTAAAAGACCATTCAACTTTTCTCCATTGAATCCAGTAACTGGGTCATCTTTGACGCCCACAAAACCTTCGCACTTTATTATTCATTACCGTAAACGTATTCCACTTAGCAAACGGCAGAACACACTGAGATCAACCGTGTTGCGAGGTGCACGTCTTGAGCACAACAGGTTCTGTTGGGACTTTACGCCTACCACTGGATGACCCTTTTCTAGCCCTCAGAAAGTTTGTAATGAACTTCGTTCTTAATCATTGCAGAGAAACGCCTCATAAAATGCGACAATGCGCTTCGTTAAACGAAGACGCTGTGTTACAAACTAGTTTATGTGTGGTAGTATAAGAAGATGAACACAGACCTACGCAACAATGCAAATGATTATGCTTGCCATGAGCGTGTTTGTCTAATATGAAAATGTATGTGAGACGTTATATTTACGGCTAAACCAATAGGTATGTCTCTTTTTGATTTCTAAAAGCGATAAGACTGGTTAGTAACACAAGCGCACGCAAAAAGGCCTATGAAAATCTTAGCTTACTACCTGTCTTCAGGCACAAACTGGTCATTGGTACCACAGCGCTCCGATTTCCTCCACTCCACGTATTCTTCTGTTAGCATTTCCGAAAAATTTTGTACTTGGCAACAACAGCACTGGTGCCTGCCCTATAGCTACATTCTTGTAGATATTGTCGGAAAATCTCACCTTATTACGCCTCCGATGAAAAGAAAGAATGACCCTATGATGTTTGCTGTGTATCTGAAGATATACACAACGTTTGTTCAGTACCTTCCGATCCAGCTTGCCACTGACGCGCATTGCTACGCATTATATTGATACTGTAAAGCTGCGCTGCCATACACACCGAGCTAAACCAAAACTAAACTGTTCGTTAGTTTACATAATAAGTGCTCAGCTGTATCTATTGGCTTGAATAACAAAAGATTTTTATTTTCTTGTATACTTCATGTCACAGTTTTTTTCGCTTCCACAGGTCTGTCTGTCTTTCTATACTCGTGCCTTCTTCTTTATAATTATACTTCACACTTCAGTTAATCTTGAAGAAATTTCTTTACAGCTTTATTTACACTCGACATATACTCAAAATGCAACCACCGCTAGATAGTTTTTATATAGTACTTATAGGTACACAATAAAGATCAGCACAGTTTGCACAATAGGGAGGGCGCGACTAACGGTTGTTGTCTTTCGGAGGCGAAGTTTCCTTCGCTTTGCAAATTTCTACCTGATCTCTGGTTGGAACGAACAATCGATAACTTTCGAACGTGGAAACAATGAGCGGAGGGATGTATCTATTAGGTTGAAGAGGAAAATATAATTCAAGAAATTATATTTCATAGAAAGTTCGCCTTCATCAAGCGTCAGAGGCTGCTGGTGACATGCATACCGCCACGCAACCGGCCCCGCAAAGAAGACATGCTGCTTCATTCCCTTTTTCTCCTGACCTATTCCTTTGGCTCGACGTTGCTTTCTGGCGTCATTGTTTGTGTTCTGTAGACTTCAAAAGTTAT
>MNPL01004848.1:0-12466 GCA_002081605.1 Tropilaelaps mercedesae
TATATATATATATATATATATATATATATATGTGAGTTTGTACTTTTGCCATTTAGCTGTGTAACTAACGCTTGAAAATGACAACGAAGTACCTAAAACCGACTGTGGGGAAAGTATCTAATGGAACACTTTTAAGACTGACAAACTAGACCACAAAATGGATTGAATAGAGGGAAACGGAAGCTTTGATGCACAAAGCGATAAACTCTTCAAACTCTCTTCGTAGATAACGATAATCGTCGCTTATGAATATTGCCTTGCTATACGACGAATGATATATTTGCTGTCGGGTGGTACACCGAAGCAGAATCGTGAAACTTGTGATATTTATCTGTGTAGACAATTTAAATTCTGGCTTATATTTCGGCCTAGCTACAGACTACATCTATTTGCTCCGGTAGGGTTTTCGTAGTTTGCCGCAGAATGATAATTCACAAAACGTCTATGTTTTACATGTAATGACTATAAAATATATGATATTTTACGATACGACTACAGAAACTCTAGTCGTAATGAGAGTAGATATAGATGGTGATCCGGCAAAATTAACCTTATTTTTGACGGTCTGTCTTCTTTTCAGAGATGCGCTTATCTTTGCTTAGTATTAGAAGAGTTCTCGGTCGGAGCAGAATATGAGTACACCAAAACTACAGTGAATGGAGGAGACTCGGTTTCAGCATGTGCGCGAATATGAGCCATTTTCTAATGTCTATGCGCTCGCCGAACCCTAACTTAGGTTATGGAATTCGTTCAATTCCCGAAAATGACAGTTCACGGTATTTCATGTGGGTACGCGGCTGTTGAGAGTCTACGAAATTAGATCCTAAGTTAAAAAAAGGAACTTCGCTATTACGTTGATGAGTTCATTTTTTGACATACAATTTTGAACAAAAGCATTCTTCTTTTTAGACACCCTCCGCATTCCAAGAAAAATTTACTCTCAATAGGGGGCAACTGTTGCCTTGGGTTAACTTATAGTTATAATTTGTAGTTTACTATCCAAAACCATGTTTATACGATCATTTATACTGCAGATTAAAGGATCGAGAGGTGCCATGTCAGTCTTTGAGGGAATGGAAGTATTGCGATTGTCACGTTAAAGTCAAAAGCCAGCCTAAAACTCAGGGAGCATTTACAAAAATCAAACCAAAACTGAAGGTGTAATTTTACCTTGGAGAAAAACTATCGTCTCTTTGTTCAGGCAGAAGGCAAGGCTTTAGAGAATAATAATATTAGCATAGTAGTGAGAATAAGGAAACCATGATAGATTTGATTCTGTTATGAGCATAGAAATACTGGTGTTCACAATTAGCACAGTGTACGTGCTATTGTTACTAATCATATTGTACAGGCGAGGTTAACTACGGTATACCAACAGTAAGTGGCTAAATGACCTCTAACGTGATTCTTCTCGTGATTTCCCTTTTTATCAAACACCATAGATTCCTCTCAACTGCTAAAAATTCCGAGCAAGCCCTATGTTTTCGAAAGCGATCGAAAAAACAATATATTTGTGTATTTGGGAATTGTATATATATATATATATATATATTGTTAATGGCCAATCCTATATGGAGGAATGTGTCTCAAGCAATTCAAGCTAGGCTATAAGGAGTTGAATAAGTGGACTAGGGAGAAAACAGTTGAGCGGTTGATACAACAAAGATGAATATAGTGGTAAACATTCAAAGCCATATGTGAGATTCGTTTCGATATTCGTCCAAGTAGTAAGCTGAAGATATATATATACAATTTTATATATATATATATATAAACGTATATATATATATACATATATATATATGTATATGAGTGCACATAAATACTAATAACGAGAATGTGACAATAGCGATGACAGACCCCATATATATTTAGCAGTGTTACGATATATTATATGTAAAAATCAATGGTGATTGCCAGTAACGTGGCCACAAAATATGATGCGAAGGGATGATTGCCAGTAAATGATAATTGTTCTTATGGTGATTTTATGAAGAACAAAAATATTGTTAACAATTGTTATCATAAAATAGTATGACCGGCGGGCAAGTCTAACTTAGTCCGTGTTTATGGACTTGGGTGAGAAGCCTGCTACGTTAGTGTATGAACAACGTACGACATCGATAGTCGCGGTTCCACAATCATTAGTAACAATCAAAAGCAGAATACACCCACAACAATCACAATCAAAGGCAAAACTGGATTAAAGGTGTCCAATATACATATTTAATTCCGTTATTGAAAACATATTGTTAAGACGCCGAAATCGAACCAAATAACCTTTCGACCTCGTTGCAGCACCTAACTCACTTGTTTTGATCAAATAGTAGTTCCATTATGCATATATAAATATTAGAACCATTTACGCTAAAGAAAGCTTCACGGCTTCGCCCCTATCGTGAAGTTTCACGAGCAAGTCGATCATGAATCCTCAGCCTTATGTCAAAAAGTTACATGTCATGAATTTTCAATAAAGGGTGAACACGTCAACCGAATTGAACTGTTTCCAACAGCTCCTTACTCTACCTAAGTAAATGCTAAGTACAACCATATTTTCAATCGGCTCCCATAAAATGAAAATTTTGAATTAACTTGAGCTAACGCGCTTAATTATTAGACGTATGAGAAAAATTGTTCCCAGGGAATCTCAGTTAAAAATTAACACCTAACTCAAATGAAAAAAAACTTGAAATCGTGTTGAAATTTCCACACTTTCCTCCACTAAATTGAAAATACATCTAATAGTTATAATTATATTCCCATAGAATGATAAAGGAATCATAGATAAAAAGCTGAGAAGTAGCACAAAAAAGCCACACTAGAAGTCAATGCCTCAACCAGATTAAGACGTTTTCGACTATAGCACATTATCTCTACTATTTTCTTGATAGGCAAAAATAAAAAACACCATACATTTTACTGCATTTCAACATATTACTATTCAGTGCCGAACATTCACTAACTATTAATCATACGAAAAACCCTACCTCTAGTCCTAAAACATCATTTATAAAAATTTCAAAAGAAATTGACTTTGTAATAAGATCATTAGAAGAATAACCTCTTATCCTGCTACGGTAATTTTACATTTTTATTATTGCGCGCGTTATTGCAGTAACGTGACAGGGTCCCATGCCTTTAAGTGGTACTAAAATCACGTAATTGCCATAAGTCGAATAGAAGTGTATTTGCCTGAGTCTAGGGCATTATAAAGTTTGGTCTGTTGTCCACTGGCTAAAGCAGGCATTCCCCCTTACAGAATATCTACTTTTTTGTAAATTGGAAACGCGTCGTCGTTATCGTCTGTTCATAGGGTATGTAGCAGAATATACGTACTAGCCTAATCATCTTAAACTATTTCACTAAGGTGTGCAATCTGAATGAAGGCAGTGGTTAAATGTATTGCATAAATCTTGAAAAATCTTGCCATATGGTTTCTTCGACAACGACATGAAGAGATTTTGATGAAACTTTTTACTGATTATACAACTAGCCATTGACTCACATTTTAGAGGACCATATAAGTTGACTTGTGATTTCTTATTTTTAATGTAATATTTTCTGTGCTACACAGTATGCACAATAATAAATGAGTATTAAGGCGGAAACCAGTTTGGCGATTGCTAATGCTATTCGTTCCATATGAAAGGAATAGAAATTAATTGTAAAAAAAATTGTAGCCATTGCTGATACAAATATAAAAATGTTAAAAACCTCGCCGGCGTCCAAATAAATGGCGTTTTTCCAACGCCCAACAAGAATATTATGAAAGTTTGCTCAGTTACAGTCAGTTTCGAAAACTTTGATGCCTTCTAGATGATTTGCTTCTCTTACTGTATTTAAATTTGATTCAGGACCCACTAGAGTTACAGTGGTGGCTTTCTCAAGTATCATAAGAGTTGAAAAATAAGCCCAGTGCTTTTTGCAATAATGTTGACTCAAGCACCTCATGCGACTAAATTGAATTAATCATATTCGACAAACAATTTCGACCCCAGAAGTTGCGACACTGACAATTTATACGTACGTGTATGTCGTCCATTGTTAGTACTGCTATGAACTACACCTGACTGAAAATGTATGCTTTATTTTTGAACTAGATTACAGTACGGTTTAAATAAAAGCCCAGTTTTGAACCGAGATAGTTTGCGCCCTCCATTAGGCATTATACTATGGCAAAGCTAGACCGCAGATTTAAAACATCGTTATGGGCCCATGGGGCTCACTGCCTAAACTAGTCTATTTTCAGCTATATGAATAACATTTGCTGGTCTGGGATATGTTTCCCAGCCAACATGCATCTTTGGAATAAACTCAGTGATATTTAGGTTGTGAATTCGATTTTCGACAAAAATAAGCCGACAACTAAGTGATACTGGAGCAAGTCATGTAGTCTTATATCTCTCACAAGTATCTCGGCATATAAAAGGTTTATAGCTAGTAAACGAGCCTGGCCTATATCTTACAAATTATACAATGGACTCGGTAATTGTTACTAATATGTACGATCCGTTATGTCAATAACTGGAATTGTGCTTTAAATACGTTTTAGCATGCCATCAGTGCCAAAAACTTTAAAATGTCCACTCGTGGTACTGCTTGGAGATTACGGTAAAACAACCTAAGATCTTATCTCAGTAATACCGCAATGATTGCAAAATATTTTTTTGTTAGCATTGATTGTCCATATGATGTTTTTTCCAGCCATATATTGGAAATACTCCTCGCTGATATTTTTATATTCAGTATTTTTCTCTATGCATGATCTGTTTCATGCACTCTCTTATCCTGCACGCTCTTATGATAGATGATCTTTTTACTTTCGCGAATCAGGCCGCCGCTGTGAGGTGACTCTTGACGACTGCAGCGCCCTCTTTTATCGCCAAACGAACATCACACAGTAAACAACAACCATTGGGGGCCAGTTGCTGGTCTCTTGCTGGTTGCTGGTTTTCTGTGATACGGTCCTCGTTCGATAGTCTCCTGTGTGTTCCTAGTACTCAATCAATAACCAGTATTTAAACAGCTACAATAGCAGTAATCTCTTCGGGTGTTAATGGAACTTCCATTGAGATCGAATATGGTTTGCAATTCATTCAAGCTTCGCTGGAGAGATGAAAACTAACTGAAGAAACGCAATTTTTAGAAGGCCGAGTAGTGGAGCTGCCAGCAGCACTGGTGAATTCCCGCAGATAGTAGTAAACCAGCTGCGTAGACTGGTATGGGATAGGTGTCGCGGCAGCTGATACAATATATTATTGCTATTGTCGTTGACCACCAAAAAAGGCAGACGGTTAGATATATGTAGCTCATGGTAATTTCGAACGGTGATATTATTTTTCAGTGTTTGAAATTATATAGCCTTTGATGACTCCGAACATTCAGCGCCGCGACTGAAACGACAAAGTGGTGCATTGTTCGAGCCGACAAACGAATTTGCTGCGAACGTGTTTGCATCGGTAAAGCAAAGTGATACACAGACAGCGACTACATACTGGTACACTATTGCCACGAAGTGTTTGTACACTCTGGCGGTGAAAAGGGCTATAACGGCGCATTAAGGCAAATTGGCTCTTATTTTCTCCACTTTCATGCCCTGACACACCCCAACTTCAACGGATACTGGTGGAAAGCAAAAAGCGGGTCTCGGACTATCCCGCCTTTAGAGACGTCTATGGATAGTTTCTCTAACTTTGAAGGAACGACATGTGTATTGTAATGCATAGTCTGTGTGGCATCGTCTACAACCAATACGAAGGTTTGACTACTAGTAAAGGTTAATCTCATACGAAGGCAGTTGTTACTAAGTTTTGTGGACAGACAATTACCTCAGCTGTGTCTCGCGAAGCACAGAGAGATCATAGTTGACTTCAGTCAAGATCAACATCGGGTACCGCTGATTCGACACCAAACTATCATCGGGCAGAGAACTGAAAGGCACTTGGTGACCCCAGCTAATGAACGTTGCCTTGACACTGTCATTTGTTGAGAAAAGGGTCATCTTGTCCCCATCGTTATTGGAATCTCCGCGCGAAATGTCTCCGAGGCCACCCTACCGATGCTTATCATGTATGGCTATGATGGCCTGGTAGCTTCACACAACGTGAAGTTCCTCTGAACGGAACGAGATTTGTTTAACTTTACACTGTGCAAATAACATTACCAATATAGCCGTCATCTTCCAACAAAAATTGGCTGCGTGGGCTAGTGTATACAGCTAGGTGTGTCTGAAAGGACTTCGTAAGTAGCAATGTCGTTACCGATCTGATTACTTTTGCTGGTGGCACAAATAGTGCTGGTCGTCGTTATACCTTAGATCAGCAACAAGAGCTAGTTGCCGCAGGATCGACAGTAACACGAACTTCTTTGATACCACTTTAGTGTTCCTGTTTTAATAGCTTTATCGGTAAAACTGGTATGGCCAGTATTGGTGCTATGCTTAAGTATTTGGCGGTTGATGTTTAAAAATTGAGTCTGCCGTAAGATAAAATGACAACGGTAGTCGTACTGGACATGATGCGGGATGCGGTTCACGAGTTTGTACGTGGTCTGAGGGACTTCTTCTTTGGTGTGCTATCCATCAGTGTGCTTGACTCTAACCGGACTGACAGTGATGGTTCGATTTCGCAGATGGTAAGTATGGTTTTTCTGTAGAGCTTCATCGCAAAACGTTTGCTCAGATATTTAGATTTTTTGTTGAAATACAGTCCATTTTGGTTATATGATCATTAAGTTTAGAGTAAGCCCTAGGTAACATATCATGTAAAACATGTCGCGGCCTTTTTCTTAGCTTGAGTGCCCTAAAGAAGTAAGAAAATATGCGTAAAGATTGTGTTTTTCCCTTAAGTTTGATTCAGCTTTCGCTTTGGCGTACAGTGTTAACATTAGTTCAGGAATGCAGCATATATGTGTAATACTGCTAATAAAAATAATTTATTAAGCGCTGCTTGTTACTACTAGATAAGAAAAGCGATGTCGACCTTTATGGTAATGTAGTCATGATTAGTGAATCATTATACGAAACTTTTCTAATATATGAAATAAGGGTGTGCATGTTTAACAAGGTCTAAAGAAAATGAAGAACAATTGAGATCTTATTTCACTGATCGAAATTTAACATGTAGATTCTCTTCCTTATGCAACTAGATTGTGGCTATAGAGCTAGATTATTATTATTACAAAGGATTACACAAATTATATCCAGCACCAGATATTGGCCTTCGGGCCATATTCTTGCTCTACAATGCCGGCGAATGCCAAGTATTTTTAATAGCCCACTAAACTTTCAGGCCGAGTAATTTAGATCTCTGCTGTCGTTCATTTAATAATTTACAACTCTAACAATTTTCACCATTCCCGTCCAGACTTGACGTCTCCAGATGAACACAAGTAAGGTGTTCAGTGAATTGTGCATTTTGCCCCGTGGTCGGGCGGAATTTTTACGTTAGCCCGTTTTACTCGAGAAATCTTTGGAAACGGCTTCGGTGTGAGACCTCAAGATACCGTATCCGGGAGGCTCTTCAGAAATATTAAGTTTACGAAGTTGAACATATTGTTTTCTAGCATTTCCAAAGCATATGTACCCGCATGAAATGTAAAGGGCGGCGATTTGGAGAATTTGATGTTGAGACCTAACCAACATCACATCATAATTTTATTGTTACGTACATAAGCTGCACTTTATTATATGAAAAGTATATGATCTTAGTAAACTAGGGAGTGTATACTAGCTGGGAATTAGCAATAATTAATGTGAGCTAGCTTAAACTATCATAATTTTTCTAGATACGAAGGCTTTAAGCAATTTGCATTCTAAAAGTTGGGTAGTCGTTAATTTGTTACCTTTTGGTGACAGTCTCTTCTATTTTTATTCATTTATTTATTTTTTATCTTTTTTAGGGCTGACCATCAGCCAACATTTAACGTCCACGGTACCAGTTTTTGCATTACCTCGTAAGACGGGCCCCATATAAATTTAAATGTGGACCAGCAAGGATCGAACCCGTGCACCTACGTGTCTCCTTCGGTCGCAAGGTGCATACGAATGCACCATGCCACCGAGCTCGGTGACAGTCTCTTCTGCATGTCGACAAGCTTCCTCTTTGAGATGATTGTACCTCAATGCCGGTTTGCCACAATAATGTGATAAAGAAACGGGATCCATCAGCTTTCGTTCAACGTATGAAGGAGCCCTAGTTCCACCTTCTGCTTCAAATGCCTAAAAATATTTTTAGGCCTGACCATCGGGCCAGCATTTAACGTCCACGGTACTGGTTGTTGCATTACTTTGCAATACGGACCTCATAAACGTAAATGTGCAACGGCCGGGGTCGAATATATCTCTTCCGCCCGCAAAGCGCACGTGAATACACCACGCTACCGAGCTCGATTGGTTCAAATACCTATAAGAGGTGAAGCGGCCTTTTTTTAGGGGCATAATTGCATAAATGAACGCTCGCTTATCGATCGTGTTGTTATGCTTTCAATTAACTTATTTTAAAACAATCGAATTTTAGCCTATTTCCAAGTAAATTTCTAAACCAAAGACTGTGCCAAAACAGTCGTTTTAAGGTCCTATATTTGAAGAAGCAATCCTTGAAGAAGATCTAACTAACAATCATTAAAAATGATTCGATGCTGTCTATCGTAGCTAATGCAACTTTTACCATGAATGCATAACGAATCGGAGGAAGCTTAATTACGGCTATGTTTATATAAATCTCAAAAGATCTGTGAACTGTTTGTTTCCTTTCGTTACAGGTCGTAAATGATATCCAGAGCTTTACAGTTCTTGCGTTGCGCCGGGAGAAGCAAAGAGAGGCCAAGCGCAAGGCCAATACCACAGGAGACGCAAACACTAATGCTCACCGTCCAAAGTTATTCCAACGTCTAATTCAATGTATTTTGCTCAATGGAGGAGTCTTCCTATTCTCGCTTCTCTTCTTCCATGTAATGGGTGGTTCATAGTAAATCACTTTAGTCAATTCCACTTTCAAGTTATTTTTGTCTAGAACACACTTGTGGTTGTTAACAAATGTACTAAACGATTAAATGTTATTTTCTATAGCGTTTACACGTTAACGTGGTTTAAGCGTACTTTTAAACGTTGTTGAACATTGGGTCGGTGCACTATCTGATTCCATTTCTATTCGCCTATTTCGTGTTTTGGTCACGCTATGTTAAACAACAATGTCGATTTTTCGTGTGGGCTTTGGAACAGTACGCTTTACTGCCGGGACTGCAGTACTCGCTGTCGACGCTGTTCAGAAGCCACTCACAGACGATTTGGGTGTGGTTGCGGCCTCTCCTTAGCTATACCTTTGGGCTGTTCTGGGTGATGCCCGTGTTCGTTTTATCAAGGATAGTCAACTGTTTTTGGTTTCAAGACATTGCCGACCAGGCATTTCGTCTCCTCGGTCTAAAGCCGGTAATTAGATCTTTCTTCAAGGAATAACTATTATATATCCTATTTTACGTCCACACAACATCACAAACGACTATAGATTGAATGATCGAAGTAACTTTTGCTTCAAACTACTGTGAAAGAGAGCATGTCAAGCAAAATCAAGCTGACTCCTTTTTCATACGGTTTACATTCTAGGCACAATGCACACCTTTCATAAGTATAAAGACGTGTAATTTTCTCAGTAATCAACTAGTAGTAGACCTGGTGCATATATGTGTATACTCGCTATGACTTATGAAAATACTATCATTTGCCACTAATTATTCGAGCATTATTAATTTTGTTCCTTGGAAATTGCATTTCGTTTTCGGTTACCTTTAGGCGCATTCGCTCTTCAAAAATCTACTAGGGGATCTTCTGTTCTCATCGATAGTGCAGTTGATTTTCCTGATTCAGTCACAGGCGATTTCACAGTTGCCTATCTACCCGCTTGGACGAATTTTTGGATTTCTCCACATGTCGCTTCTCAACAGCTACTACACATTCGAATACCGATGGTGAGTTTTTTTTCTTATATCTAGTTGTACTATCATTTTCTTTACATTAATTTAGTAGTAACAGTAATGCTTGTATCTACGATCTGCTTCATGCTCTCTTGAAATAAAGGGTTATCAGCTATCTCATTTTTTCTGAAAAAAATAAGTTTCTGCTAATCATTTTAATGTAAAAGCTATAGACTTTTTGAGAGCTTATATTTGGGAAAAATGACGTTATAACGTGGTCTTCAAGTTGGGGCTGTGAATGCTTTACAGCTTTATTTTTTAATATCGGGTACTAAAAAATCATCTTTAAGTAGCTAAAATCCGTTTTCAGCTACCTTTCAAGTGATTGAAATAAAAAAAATTAAACATTTTTTAAATTATGAAGTGGACTCATTAAACATTGGGTTTTTCGAGTAGTAATTTGTGCTAATTATTGAATTTAATCGCCTGAATTGTCATTTGTTGTCTCATCCAACAGGTTCAACATGGGCTACTCCTTTTATAAAAGAATGGACTGGATGGAGTTTAACTGGCCGTACTACACTGGCTTCGGTCTGCCTCTAACGGCAATCACCTACATACCTGAATCCCGTTTGGTTGGTGGTTGTTTGTTCGCCATTCTATTTCCACTTCTTATTGTGGCTGGCCATATTGTCGATCCGCCAACGGGAAAAACGACTTACCGAATCCCGTTCTTCCGACCGTCAGTGTTTATAGCCAACACAATTTTCCTTCGTTTTCTAAACGGACTCGTTTCATCACAACAACGTTTACAAAACACGAAACAGCCGTAAGGGCCAACCGAATTTTACTTGAACCACGCCTCAAGAGAGCCTTGTCTCAACAGCTAGGTATGATAATTATGTTACTTACATTACACTCAAGCAGCCGGACGCCTTTGGAGAACTGCTTTTTTTGGAGCTCATTCAAATTATGTGTCATTTCTCGAGTTACGGGCAAACAAGCTGTGAATCCCGTTAATAGCATCATGCTTTAGCCCCAATAGTAGGGAATTCGTTTTAATTCTTTCCTCGAAGTTGCCCTATAATGTGCGTTATTCAACATATGGTTGTAGTCATTTGGACTTAATTTTATTATGACTGAGTGGTCTGATCCTTTCCTCTGACTGTCTTAAAGGATAGTAGTAGATAATTCTGCTCTAGATAGTGGTTCGTGAGAAGCTTGTGAGAAAATTTTTTATCCTGACTATTAAGGAATGTTTGTAAATAAAAAATATTCTGGAATGTGCGGATTATTTAAATCGCATTATACTTGAAAGTTTATCGAACATTATGTACAGAGTTTGCTGATTCATGTTTAGCTATCCATGAAGAGAGCTTTTTTAGTTAAAAGGTCTCAATAGCTTAATTTTAGCAGGCGTTTATTACAGCAGACATAGGTTCTTTCTCCCCAAGCGCTTAACATACTTGTTATATTCTGTTCTGAAACAAAATAAACAATGGGTCATCTAACCTTAACAGTTATTTCACCTTTTAGATTTCTTGTCTATCTAATTAGTGATCTTAAAAGTTTGTATCTCGACATATAACGCCTTTTGTGGAAAGACTAAGCGACCTTCCGTTTCTCTCAAAGTGCGATTAGTTGGATGGACCAGACGCAGCTTAATATAAAGGAGGTTCCTAAAGTATTCAGTTTAGAACACCATAGACGACCTGCGACAATCACTCATATATATATATATATATATATTGTAGGTACAAAATTACAATCTTATTTTATTGGCAACCTCTTCAGTTCTAAGTTTAGAGTCTAGTGAAAACAAGTTAATTGAAATATGATAAAGCTGACCCCAGCAGCTAGTCTTCGACGAGATCTGAGAATAAATGCAATATAAGCAAAGTGAACTTTTCTCTTTAAATAAATTCCTACGTTAGTACATTCTTCTTGCACTCATATTTTTATACGACGTCATCAGTTGGCACTATGATAGCTCAGATATTTGCACTATGAGTGCGAAACACTACGTGGGTATTTAATTCAACGGTCAAATCATCTACAGATTGGAACTCACTAGAATAGCTAGTGTATATAGGTAACAGCTATATAATTACCGAACTTTTTTAGGGCTGGCTCCGTTGCAAAGACAAAAGAATCAACCTGAGCATAACACACTGGTAGAATTAAGCCTAATATTTGTAATTCTTTTCCAAGATAGTGGAACACCGGTGTTAGATAAGGTTCGCCATTTAAATTATACCTTGCAGCTGGCAAGCAAGGAACAATAATAGAGGATACACAGAAACTAAGTTATTTTTCGAGATAATCGGTTTAGTGGTCAAACTAGAAAAATTTAACTAAATAAACACTATTGAGTTCTTGTTGATTAGTTACGAATCATTTAATTCACGAATTAATTTATATATTCGTCTACTAAGCCTAACTGAGCGATTAGGAAACACAAAAGAATTGTCAGCATTAGTCAGCATGATCAGGGATGAGCTGAATAGTACAGTGGAGTACTCTGCATTACCTATATATATATATATATATATATATA
>MNPL01004849.1:22861-39830 GCA_002081605.1 Tropilaelaps mercedesae
CTTGCTCAATTTCAAGAAAACTGTACAGCTCATGTGTCCCGGCCATTAAGGCGAATGTTCTGCACTTGTCAGGTAATCTTATTATACGACAGTCGAACTGTATAAGGATACTTATCCGTGCCACAATCGCGCTGAGGTAGGAAATAAACGCCGCTTTCCAGTTAGAAAAGATCTCGAAAATCATTAGAAAACCTTGACTCTTTCCGAAAGCCAGATGTCTACGCAGATAGCCCATGTAAGTTGTTGGGTTCAGGCGCAGTGATAGCTACTTAATACGCCGTGCGGTGGCAGATGTTATTGATTTCACTTCCGAGTGCAAGCCATCTGATTGATAAGACCGATGTGCAAAAGAACGCTGATGGAGAAGAACGAACTCGACATTCCTCCAACGAGTTCCTTGATTGAGGCATACGCAAGGTAAAATTAACGTAAAGCAATGAGAAGATTCTCAAATGCAACAGAGCCAATAGCTGACCAAAGATGCGATTCAATTTTGATGTGACTGCACGAACGTGCACTCGATAATCAGCTGGTGACAACCGGCCATTGTAAATGTTATGTTGGCGTAATAAAGGCGACGCTTAATCGCGCACTCGAGCTGATTGTCTGGCGAACGCTAAATCAATTATCTTCCAAACCTACCGGCAAATTGTTGAATTAAGGCTGCAAAAGGATTCAGTACTGATTCAGGCAATCTCCCCCGACATGGGTCTACATCTGTGCGGTGCTAGACACTAGAAAAAGTAATATTTGAGTTGGATCTTATAATAGTAATATTACGCAAGAGCCACTAACAGTAACCCAGTCACGAAAAGTCGACAGATGAATAAGGGAACGTTTGAATACTTAATGGTCATGAGCACCCTCGAGACTAGCTACTTACTAAATTAACTACATGGCATTATTATTATTATTATTATTATCTTTATTATTATTATCTTTATCATTATTATTATTATTATTTACTTCTTAATTTAGCCTAGCTTGTACTGTTATACTGACCTTCAATAATGTGTATAGTATTATAAGGAATGTCTTATCGAACGCTAACAAGCGCTATCGTTCCAGTAATTGTTGCGGCAAAAATGATTCTTAATTTGATATTGCTATTTCTTGAGTAGTTTTCCTATTTAGAGAAGTGCCGTCCAAAAGATGACGCTAAAGTTAGTTCAACTATATATCTATTGAAAGTATACGAAACAAGAGCTCTCAGACCGGAGCACTGTCAAAGGTATTCGGTTTTTTGAGTCTTGTCTGTCATTATAAAGCATTTGAGAAAAAAAGCGCGTTTATTTCCCGAATAGTAGAAAAGGATCGTTGTTGCTCTAGAAGGAATTACTTCGCATTAGCAGAATGGCTTGAAAAAACTTTAATAGAGCAAAGATTGGAAGAAGAAAAGGGTCATTAAAGCTATTCATGGCATAACACAATAGTACTTTTGATAGCTGTTTTTTTCTACGATTGTATACCAAAAATGCTTATACTAAAACGCAAAGGTGTCACGCTCAACCTTGTTTTGTTTGAACCTTCAAACACGAAGTCGCTTTGGTATAAAGACAACCAAAAAACTCATTTATTGTATAAAAATTAATCAAAACCTTATGACTATCGCATCGTAAGGTGATATCAACTAAAACAGGTTTAGACGGAGCCTAGTAGACCCTGAATATTCCCTGTATTTACTTACATTGAAATTGTGTAGAAGAAATTCTGTGGCTCGTTTCTTATCTTATTCTCGCTCTTCTGCTAATCTCCACGGCGTAACGTGTATCTCGACTTTAGCCATTAACCGTGCGAAAGCATTAACCAGCATTGCATATTTGGCTAACTGGCCCTCTCCGTCCAGGGCGCTAAAATCATATCGTCGAGGTGACGCGCACTCGCTCTTGAGAGACTCGACCTTTTTCGACCACTGGGGATTGACGGCGGACTGTGCCGTTGATTGCTGCATGCCGCGCAGTTTCTAATTCTGCGACAGATGACAGCATGATCCCTGGTGCCTTCAACTGTTCGCAGTGTAACGCAAGCGCAGGTGGGCTTGGCGTACACGCTGTTTTGGTCCAGGTCAGAGGTGGCGCGAAATAGCTCCAGCAATGACTAGCGTAAAGCCACATGCTACCATTTTTTTGGAGGTTTAGGTAAACGCTTGATGCTCATGCGCCACTGCAACCAGAAAGTGGCTAGTGCAGAGACTTACAAACCCGCTAAAACTCCCATTGCTTCCCATCCTCTCAGGGTTCGGAATGTTAATGGCACTAATTCGAGACCATGAGAGGGGGCAAACACCTAACCTCTAGCAGCTGCCGCTTGCCACTGCCTTACTTCAGTCTATGGAGTAGCATCCCACGCCTCGCCCCGAGGATGGCGCGAGAGCTCCTTGTCAGCTGGTGGAGCATCGGTTGCCCCCTGACGTCCCACCCTCGGGAACCCTTCGGACTCCCCTCCCCGGGAGGCTCCACTGACTCTCGCTCGGCAATTGTGGCCCGTCTAACCTGTTCTAATGCCACTTTACATTTCAAGATGGTATTGAGCCACCGGGTTCCGTCCCGCTAGGCTCGCGGAAGAGTCATCATGTAGTCCACCACCTCTTTCACCGATACTGCCGAGGCAACCCCTCTATGCCAGTCCCTCTTGCCTCGGCTAGGAAGAGACAACATAGAACCGTATGTTCAACGTCGTTTGTCTCCCCAGTCTTGCACAAGACGCACCTATCGGTATCAGATTTCTTAATCTTCACCATATAGGTCTGGAACTGTCCATGGCCCGTAAGAACCTGGGTCACCTCGTAGGTCACCTCACCGCTGTTGTACAGCCACCGCCTACGGTCCGGGATTAAGAATTTGGTCCTGGCACCCTTAGTGCTCCCCGTAGGTTCCCTACACGACCACTCGCTCTGCCACTCGTCGATGGTCACGTTTCTCATTGCTGTCGGATCCGACTGATTTTCAAGGAAGCACGAGCTCCGCTATCTGATCAGCAAGTCCCATGGCGGCGTCTTGGCCAGAGCGAGTACTGCCTCGGTCCACGCAGTCCTGGCCACATTCTACTTAAAGAATGGCGACCGGACTATAGTTGTGCGTTTTTCCGAATATGTTTGGAGTCGTGTTGCAGGTTTTCGAACATCTTCTAAACAACAGCCTTGTCGCAAGTTCTTACGCGTTGTCGGCGCACAGTTACATCTAGTTAAAACCTTTTTTTGATAGCTTCTAGCGGAAACATATGGCCACCACCCTATGTAAAACACAGCTACTGCGCATTACACTACGACCAACGTCGTTTCAACAACAGTCCACTTCGTTTCATACATGAGTGCGTATGTGGTATTCGAACACGAAATCAGACACGAAATTGAAAAAATCAGCAGTGTCTAAAATTTTGTACGGCTGAAATATTATTTTTAATATTAATAGTATTATCAATATCATTGGCAGTAGCAGTTAGCAAAGAGTAAAACATTTAAGCAGGTATTGGATGCACATAGTAATGTGCGTGCAACTCTTACCAAAATATGGAACGTAAATTACGTACTAGTATATATATATATATACATATACGTAGCAATCGATTCGTTAATATGCTGAATATTTTCCTTTTTAAACAAAGTACGAAAAACTGCCTTGCTCTGCCTCAACAACCACGCTGCTACAGCCATTAACAGAGCAACGGTGATATTGTAAGAAATTATAGCTCGCTAGTACTGGCGGAACTTCGTAAGGTAAGCCAGTTCGCCATCATCAAATAGTGCCATCTTACAAGTAAAACCAAATACGAAATTAATCAAGATCACCGCCCGCATTAGAAATGTGAACCAGTTTCGAACGTTGAACGAATCTACTTCATGAAGATAATTTCTTTTGCTTAGCGAAAGCCGACACACAAGTATCACTCCATTCTCAAGACTGTATATCCACGCCAATAGAGACACGAACTGCAGATAGATGTTCATCACAAACGAAATATTTAGCTTTCGACGCAAATACATATTGGATCCGTACGAATTTCTCAATACATAAACATATCGGCGTCTCACCATTAATATTTTTCTGATCTGTTCATCGAGCTGGCCTCTCTCAATGGGTCTCATTCAGTAAAGTACATAACAACTCCCGTGTACCTCACCGAGTCGAAGTAGACTTCGTTCGGCGTGTTGAACACCGGAAAATCTAGGTATCTGATACATACTTTAACAATGTAATCACAACGTCCTTCAACTATTTATATTTATCTACCGGTAGGCAACTCTAAATCAATTTGACACTGTTAAATATGCCTCTACGTGGGCTCTGTAATATGAATTTTTTAATTAGACCGCATCTATTGGCACTTACCTCCAAACACTTGAATAAACTCACTGTGCTCAAGAGATATTCTAATCTGTCATGGTAATATATGCCAAACGATGACTCAAATATACCGTATTCCAACTCCTTAAGAATTGAAATATGGTATCCATTATTTATTAACACGTATCCATTATTTTTCACTATGTCTAATAGTATTCTCTTTAAAAGCTTATACAATAGCATGATTTTTAGGATGAACTACGCTACTAGCTCAGGACACAAAACCAGTCGCAAATTCATTCAGCTAAAATGGTTGGTGCGACTCCTTAAAAGTTTGATTTTAGAGCAATTTTGTAAATGCCGATGAGGCCTGCCTAAGTATTCCTTCTTTGTATTTTATGCGTAAGAGAAAGTAGCATTTAATTGATTCTCATCTCATCCAAATGATTTTTTATCCAAGTGTCAGTCAATTTCTCGTCTCATTCAGAAGTTTTCAGTCAATGCTTGTTCCATGCAAAAGTTTTCAGTAAATTTTTCTCTCATCCACAACTTCTCGGTCAATTTTCTTATTTTCTTATTTATTTAATTGTCTTATTCAACAGTTCTCAATCAATTTTTGTGTAATTCAAAAGTGTCAGTCAATTTTTGTGTAATTCAGAAGTGTCAATAAATTTTTGTTTTATTCAAAAGTTCTTAGCTAATGTTTGTTGTATCTAAAACGTTCAGTCAGCTTTCGTGTCATCCAAAAATTCCCAGTCAATTTTTGTCTAACTCAAAAGTGTCAGTCAATTTTTGTCTAACTCAAAAGTGTCAGTCAATTTTTTGTCTCATTCAAAAAATTTTCAGTCAATCTTTTTATCCAAAAAATGTTCGATCAAATTTTGTCTCTTGCAAAAATGTTCAGTCATTGTTTGTCTCATCAAAAAGTTTTTAGCCAATTTTCGTCTCATTCAAAAGTTCTCAGTCAACATTTGTTTCACCTAAAACTTCTTAACCAAATTCTGTTTTAGCTAAAAGTTCTCAGTCGACTTTGTTTATCATCTAAGAATTCTCAGTCAGCTTTTTAGCACTTAAATTATCGCGATGTTCCCCAGTGATTTATGTGTTCCTGCGATAAGGCACAAGAATTTCTATGAACTCAAAAAGTTAAAAAAAACGTACGACCTCTAAATGAGCTGCCCTCGAGGACAAGACAAAATTTTTACATATGTCAAACCCGCTCATAAGGTTGCAATCAAACTGCATTAGCACACCAACGCGTAAAGACAGCTGCAAGATATGAGAGTTTGTTTTAAATGAGTAAAGCAATCAAAAATCATAAGCGTATCTTATTGCTCCAAATGCCTTTGCAGATAATCTAGATATTTTACGTTAGTCAAGTTTAATGCCACAGGGGCAACCCGATAAAGTATGGGAACAACTTTTGTGTATGTCACTTCAAGTGCCGGCTAACCGATAAAAAAAACCCATTTGACATATATGACTAGTGATAAACAGTATTTTAATCAATTCTAATGCGATTTTTTAACGAAGCACGCATAAAGAAAGGTTCATGTATAGTGAAGCGAAGATACTTAAATATTCCAATACGAGAAAAGTACCAGAAGTGACATTTAAGTGTGATGTTAGCTTTCGAACTTGCTCTTTATCACTTAGTAATTGCGGTCTCCTCGCCCGAGTAAGAACGGAGTCAGTACGCAAAAAGCTACCTTTCAGGATAATTTAACTTGCGAGTATAAAATGACAACTACGTACTGTGACTGCCTGAAGCGTACTACGCACCATATGCCACTGTTACCGGAGGTATTAAATATAGGATGATTTATACCTATATTTGGGGTAATATAGCTAAGCAAGCAGATTACACGTGAAACACAACCAGCAGAAAAGCCATCCGTCAATCCGTGAGCCATCCGTTAAGCACTTCACTGATCCGCTGATCCGTTAATGTATTGAAAATTTTTTACTCAAACAAAATACACAATGCAACTTGATTTTGCCACAAAAGCCGTGCAGCCACTATCACTAATAAAACGTCGATGAGATTAAGCGCAATTGCAGAAATCTCACTAGTACTGGAGAGATAACGCATGGCTAGTCAGCCATAAACTATCCTACCAATAAAACCTAATCCAAAAGTAACTAGGATTGCTGCGCGCATTAAAAACGTAAACCAGCTTCGGATGTCGCACAAATCGTTTTCATGGCGTTTTGGTTTGGCTATCTAAAACCGACAACCAAATATCACTCCAATATTAAGATCAAATATCTACATCAATAACAATATGAACTGCATATTGCTGTTCACCGCAGACGAAATCTTTAGTTTGCGACTCGAATACATCATTGGATCCGTATGAGTTTTTAGATACGCAAGATATCGACGTCTCATCGCTAAAATTTTTCTTATCTGTTTATCGAGATCGTCTCTTCCAATGGGTCTCAGTCAGTAACGCAGATAACAATTCCTGTGCACCTGACCAACTAAGAGGAGTTTAGTGTGTGGAATGCCAGGGAATGTATGCATGCAATCACACTTTAACAACATGATCATCAAAACCTTCAAATATGTATATTGATCAGGTAAGCAGATCTAAGTCGATGCGATGCAATTCAACACATCTCTGCGTGAGCTGCACAGCAAGGATTTGCAAAGTGCAGACTTGCGAAACACTAATTTACAAACTGTCCGGTATAAAGATCGTCAAATATAACATATCTCTTCAACTTTAACCCTACCCATGTCAAATTCGTCAATCGTAATCAAGAAGTTCCCTGAAAATCTCAGCCATGTTAACATTTATTTGCAAGGTATTATTTATTGCGTCATAACGAGCTAAATTGAGAATACATATATGAAAGCGTTTAGCCGATTCTAACCACTATGGGTAACTGACACCTGAGTAAAATGATTAAAATAAGGTAGGCTTAGAACCTATCAACGCTCATATATAGTTCCACTTATAGTCGCAACTCTAAAATTGATCACAGACTATTAAACTGTATCATGCAGTTATACTAATACTAATAAACTAGAATAAATAGTTATACTAATAAACTATACCCTCTCACAGCGCTCTATGCTCTCGACGGGCAACCCAGCCCTGTAAGCACAAGAACTGTTTAAATGAGACAGTACTGCCTTTTTGGCGATTTACACAATTGGCAAGGTTAAAAAACGAATACAAAAGTAGCTAGAAGTACTCATAGAGTCACCTTAGCCGGGCAACGCGAAAGGAATTAGTACGCGCATTAAATAAACATAAAGACGTTAAATAAAAATGTTTTTGTCTATACTATTTCCACACGACAACTATTTAGTTATTCTGCGTGCAGCGGCATATTATGTTGATATATTGGCGATGCTTAACGAGCTGAATTCCTCATGAGACCTAAACTGCAAAATTAAGTTGCGATTGTCACGGTCATTTAATTAGAAAAAGGTGTAAAAGTTGATATCTTTGCCCAGTCGATTCAGACAATCTTGATCAAATTATATTGATTCCATTTAGCTATGATTATGTGAAAAATTGCACGCCTACATAATATAGAACACCCACGAAAACTTGCGATAACATTGAGCAGTTAACATTGAGTCATGTTTGCACATCTAGTGTGTAGATGCGTCAAAGTACATAAGGTAAACGCTGATGAGAATATTACAAATAAGCATTTCATTAGGAAACCTCCTGAAGCCGGTATATCTGTCTAAGTGCGGAAAGTAAAGTGGAATTGAAGACGTAGGGTGCCATCAAGTATAACAAAAAAAGTTTTCGTACGCTCTAAATGGCATAAGAAGGCAAACCACATTTCTCTATGAGAGACTAAACCGATTCCGACAATCTGGTATGTGGGACCCGATATGTTCGCTTGCACATTTCTCAAAAACTCAGGTAAGACTTCGCATGCGGGTTACACAGCTATATCCTCATGGTGCTCAGCATGGTAAATGTCAAACACAAATTCCCTAACTTTTAGTGAAAAAAATGGTATTAGCCAAGCTATCTTGATTTTAACCACTATGTCAAGTTGTTAAAGTCAACATAAACCGGCCTGAAAACTGCCTGAAAATCCGTAAAAATCTCGTATAGCTGCGGTTATTATGACTATTGTAAATGAACATAACAATAATAATAATAATTGACCCTAAATGCATAGGGTTCAGCATAAAATCGCTACCACTGAATCGCGCATCAACATCTGCTTGTGGTTAATACGAATGCACGTGCAGCGCTCGTAGAAGACTTGGTCACGACAATACCTGCTTTTGTAGCCATTTGAGGTAGAAGGTACACCTTTACGGTAAAGTAGATTACGTAATTGTATTTTTACCGCTTATTGTATTATTATTGCTTATTCAGATCCAGTACGTTATTCGGAGGAAGCATGTACAGATGGAGGTCCACGTACAACAATGCGAACATACGTAGCTATTGCAAGGCGAAAAAGGTTTCAAAAGTGATATTCAAATGCTATGTCAGCTCTCGAACTTGCTCCTTATCACTTACTAACTACGATCCTTCCGTCTGGGTGAGAACAGAGTCCAAACGCAGGAGGCGACTCTTCACAACAGCTTGACATTGCGCGTATAAAACGAGCGCTAGGTATTGCAACCGCCTTGTGTATAGCTGACCCCATAAGCAAATCTTGCTGAAAACGTCAAGTATAGTTTAGTAGCTAGTTTAGCGTTTCAAGTTGCGGTGTGAAGCTACAGAAGCAGATTTCGCAGTACCTATACTCCAACCAGCTGAGAAACCATATTACGGTCGTTGATTCACGAAGATGTTAAATGCTCTCGGCTTCGAAGAGGACGCGCAAGGTGGCTCTATTCTGCCATAGAAACCATGATGCTACCTCCACTAGTGATGCTTCGTTGATATCGAAGGAACCTATGAAAAATCGCTAGTGCTGGCCGGACTCCAGGCCAAGCCAGTTCATTATCATTTTGGCAAGGAAATCAAATCCGAGGTAAGTTATAATCGCCACCAGAATCAGATGTGTGAACCAGCTCCGGACGTAGAATGAACCACCTTCGTGCAAGAAGTTTTCGTTGCTCATCGAAAATCGAACGTCACGCCAAAGTCAAGGCCGCATGTCCACGCTAACAACAAGATGAATTGCAAATAATGTCCACCACAGGTGATATACTCGGCCTGCGACTCGAACGTATATTGGGTGCGAACGCTTTTCTAGTTCCGGAAACATCTGCGTGTCATTGTTAAAGTCCTTCTGACCTGCTCATCGAGATAGTCGCTTTCGATGCGTCCGATTCGGTAACGTGAATAATAATTCCTGTGCACTTGACGCATTCGGAGAAGACTTCGTTTAGTGCCTTCAGTACTAGTGAATCTACGCTCTTTAGAAACTTTAACATCAGATTGTACAGATATGCGTAATGATCCGCCAGCAGGGTCGCTCTAAGTCGAATTGACACCATAACGTGTCTTTGCGTGAGCCGTATAAAATGAATCGGAAGGTAGAACCTACCTCGTGCATAACTTGTTAAATATAACGTATCGGTCGAAATTCATCGCTACGCATTTCAATCTGTACTCGTGCTAAAGGAACATTTTACAGGCGCCTGTCATGTTAATTTATCTCACAGGATACATCATTATTTCATCTACCGTGCCTTAAAAAGTCAAATAAAGAGAATATCGCAACAATTTTTTATTGATGTTAGCCATTCCAAGTATATGGCTGCCGAAAGAAAATTCTATATGCTTTTCATACAGAATTTCGAATACAATTATGAATACCACTGTACAACTATTTAGACCGAGTAACTTCTGTGGGCCTGACGACAACCTATACCGACGCATCTACGGTGTTAAATTAGCAGAATTCTTTATACGACAAAAGCTACGAAAGCAAAAAAAACTAAAAAAAATAAGTCATTTAATAGTCAAGATAAGTCGAAGATAAGTCAGATTGCTAGGGCCAATCTATTTGCTTAGCAAAAAACGAAGTTTATATTGTGAGAGAGTTAAAGTTGTGTATTGCTCAGTATTTTCCAAAAATTACACACCTGATTCTCATAACCTCAAATGAGCAAATTAGGTACGCCATATATCATTATTCACGCACTTGTATAATGCACCGAACACTTAAGTGAACAATGGCGTTAATTCGTCAATCATTGTCAAATTCACTTTGCTTACTTGTGTCATGCTTCGAAATGTATGGGTAGAATTCGGCGATAGTCACAATATTACATACGAGACATTCGAGCAATAACCGGTTGAAGTCTGTGATAATATCTGCCCAAGTTCTGAATTTAGAGTAGAATTCCAAACTTGAATGGATAAAGAATGGATTTGTAAAAGACTGAATTTCTCCTGACATACTGGAAGGCACCAACTAACACCAGTACTATGAGGGGACGATAAACTTTGATGCAGTATTGAAATTACATCTATTGAAGTAATTTCTAGAAGCGGTCTGTTTTGATAGACCTGTTAGAATCTGTTTTGATTGGTCGGCTTCGATTGGGTTGTCAGTTTCCACATCTGAGAGTGTTATTTCTAAAAACAAGAAGGTACTGCATGTCTACAATGTAGATAATACAATCTTACTAGCGGCCGTTGTGTTTTGCTTTCTTGAAATTCACCTAACTGCACATAACGACTTTGCCCGTCACATTACACAACTTTGTGAATCTTCGTCTGTAAGTGTCAACACTATTTCATTGTCTCGGCTTGAAAAATCGAATGTATATGTACGAAAAAATAGTTTCATGGTGCTTTCAGGAAATACTATATTTGTTCCCCCACATTGTTCCCTCACTTATGGATGTGCAAGAGAACTCGAAGGCGTCCAGTTACTGTTTCTAAGACGGTTACGCTGACGATCTAGAAGTGAATGCGATGATATTAACCTGGCTTCAATTGCATTACTAATGGTGAATCATGATGGCATACATTTGGCATTCTGAAGCGTGGTAATGTCACAAGCAATTTCTTTGACATAAGAGTAAGTTGATAGGCTCTAGAGTCAATATAGTATCAAACCAAACAGCGGCGCTCGCACTGAGTATCAGTGCAATGCACATGTAGTTTATTAATGGACGTGCATCATTTATAACGTTCTCTTGTTATATAATGTAAGTAAAGGAACAGAATTAGCACTAAAAAATATTTTCTCTTGGCGCCTATCGAAAAGTTCCCTCAATGATACCAAGCCTGTTTTATTGGGGACAGTTTTATTCTATTGTATTATACTCTCGTGCCACAAACCCTTTTTATATGCTTAATTAAGGTGTATATATACGTGGCTACGTCGGCGGCCAATCAAATAAGATTACTTTATCTATTAATGCTGTAAAATGTTTTGACTAACCATAACCGGAATTAAAAAAAGCGTTTAATATGTGATAACTATATGACGTTAAATACACGCCTCTAGACTTGAGTAGAACTGAAAGAATACGACTTTTACCGCTGCTTGTTGTGAAGTGTCTGTTTTTCAATAACTAATAAGAGCCAGATGGTGCTTTGATAATGAACTGGCGCCGGCAATAAGAGCCCTGAGTTTGACAAAATTAAAATGAATGAATAAGCAAAACAGACTTACAATCTTACGTTTGTCATCAAGGTCATCATTATACGATAGGGAATAGTCGGTGCGGCTGGACAAAATAGTGGCCTTGATATGAATATATGTTATTTTCAAGGATTAAATAATATAAGCTAATGAGCTTGAAGGATTTCAAGCAAATCGCTTTGGTGTGATTTCAAACTAGGAAAAACAACAGGAAAGCTTCGATATGTATATCACATTGCTTTATTGGTAATAATTTCATTGGGCGCAAGTCCTGCTTGGTTTTTATTTTTTAAAGAGATATTTATAAAAACGACTTGAATGTATATCATAATTAGCTTTTTCTATCAAGGTAATATCGCAAATGTTGATAGACGGACTAGAATTAATGCATACTATAGTTTACGAACAATTTTTCTAATTTTCTCCTAAGGTAACATTCGTTAAAATCTAAATAATCGTTATATACATACACGTATGTTACAAATGTATTGGTGCTATATGAATGACTTCTCGAGATGAAAGGCTTATTGCACTATCTCGAATATCGCTGCGTTTTCTTACCACCTTTGACTGAATAAATATGCATCATGTGAAAATGACTGTGTTCGTTGGCCTTGGGGAGAGACGTCTTAAATTAACGAAGCAGGTTTACTCTGCGACACGTCAAGATGATATCTCACGTTATGGGTAAATTGGCGTATGACCGTATGTATACTTAAGGTGACTACAGAGAAACATTTTACTCAAAGAAATTTTAAAAAGGGCAACTGAGAATGATAACAGCTTTCTCGCTTCCTGGCCGGTAAACGAACTTGGAGAGGTTACGGTGAAGGCGGGGTTGTTATGTAGCTTTAATTTCCCCCTTTAGTGCATTGCTGCATTGCTAAAATAAAACAAATATCATGGGTCTGAGTAAAGCTACTTTTTCGAGACATCTGTAAATTCATAGCCGACACATTAATCGCATTTCACGTTAATAATCCAAGGTACAACAAACGGGGTACATAACAAACCGAAATGCTGCCTTTGATGGAATGCGTTGAGCTTGCTTGACGTCAAGCGAATTGACCAATAAGCGAGTTACTAATAAACGTGGTACCCTATTTGTTCCGAATCCGCTGAACTTCCCTGACAATGACGATAGCCTCGGCAAACCTTGCTCAAACGTAAGTGAGAGGTGGTTCGCTGCAAAATTAGCTTCATGCAAAAATCCTTTCGTTCTCGATTCGTGAGATAACGTCACTCATAACAAAACTTTATCCATTTGCTCGTGGTTGATGACTTTTTACAGCAAATCTAGCTCACACAGGCCCCGTTCTGATCCTATCCGCCGAATTCTTTCTCAGAATCCTCCAATCTGTTACGTGTTCCTACATTCCTGGGCATACAGTCCATCATACACGCATGCACTTAGTACAGATATCACCCATTGATCATATCAACTCAACTGTACAATACGAGTACGGTGAAAAAGTGTTCCTATGCGTTTTTCTAAGCGTTGATATGGCAGTAGTCGCTTGTACCATACGACCTCTCTCGCTGCTTGAGTGCCTAGTTAGATGGAGGCGGCTGTCACATTGGCTAACCATCAAGTGGCTGGCCGAGGTATACCATCGAAACTTCGGTGTTACCGTAGACGGCCGACACGGCCGGGTACAACCTACATCTCTCGGGCAACCCACGAAACGCCACTCCAAGGAATTCACAGTTGGCACGTTCGAATGACAACGTTTGATCCTCACAATCGAGAATCACCCGAATACGCTCGCCCACCTGACCATCATGCCACAAAGCGGCAGAAAGGAGTAATACGATTAGGTGGGGTACATCGATATTGTTTAGATGTGTGGGGATATCTGGTTTGAAAGATAAGTAATACAATGAATATATATATGTGCAGTGTCACGCATATCGTATTGGTAATTCATGCACGCTGGGGTATGCTCGAACGACTATGGACGCGCTATAAATTGAAGTGTTGCTAGTGACTTATATTTTCTGACTCGCAAATAGAAAATCCTCAGCCTGGAGCGGAGATATTGGTGAAACAGGCGGCAAATGCGAAGCTAACAGACAACGGCCGAGCATACGCAATATGTCCTAACTCTTATTACCTGATACTTCGGCGTATTGTTCTGCGGATAGATGCCGTGGTTGTCCCCGTTGTGTAGGAGTACGTTGTCGACCAGATTCCAACCCCACGACTCCGAGTTCGAACCGAGCAAAGCGACATAACCAGCACACTGAACCGGAGCCTCCTAAGCGGCGTAAAGTGATACGAGTGAAGCGATCGAAGATTAGAGGGATGGTCGAAATTGCGGTGATGTAACTAAAGTGTACGGTTCTAATTCATGGACAACATGTGGAAAGGCCGACGTAGATCAGGTACATACAACGGATAGAAATTTTATACTGATGATATATGTGTATCATCGCATGTGAATTGCTAAGCGAGTGAAACTCTTCAAATGGATGTATGGATTTAAGAGGTATATAAAAACAATAATAAATATTAATTAAGCATAGTAAGAATAATAAATATGTTATTTTTTCTCGCGTTCTGTAATCATATCAGTGAAGCGCCTAAGTGAAAGGAGCATGATGTTTTTAGCTAGAGAATGCGTGCAAAGGTTTCAAGTACTATGTGTAATCTGTACATTAATAAGCTAAATTAATTCAAGACTAGTACGTTTCCATGTATTATGCACGGACATAATTCGTAATAGCAGTGTTCGTTAGCAGCATCTCGGTTAAAACGTAATACCTTTGTAGAGACTCCAATAACAGCTACAGTTCCAAGGGGACCCTCCCACCAGACTTCCCAGCAGTGACGGCCGTTGTAAAAACCTGAAGTCAAGCAAATTATGCAAGCCTTTAATAAAACATAATTTTTTTTAACCAATAATGAATTCCTTATTCCAGAAAAAAGGAAAAGAGTATTCTTAGCTATAAATACCAGCTTCAGCAATTAGCATCAGCTATATGATCGTGTGCGGTGCACTAACGCCGAGACTCACCGATTTTTCCCTTAGCAGCATCCGTAGACTGCGCCACAGGATTGCGATGAATTGTGAATCCACTCGCTTTGACAAAGATATTCCTCGAACATTCGGCCGGGTCCCATGCATGGAAAAGACTGCGCAACTTTGCTTTGTACGAGGGCACATCCGAGAGCAGCTCCGACGGCGGCTTGAGCACTTCCGCTGAAAGTCGACGTGTGGCCTGTAGTCGCCAGATTTCACTATTTTCGTCGGCGAGCAACGCGCTGAACCGCCTGCAGACCAACGCGACTTGTCGGAGCGAGTTCAAATCGAGAAAAGTGAAGATGTACTCTAAAATCGACCGTGGCAGGGCCAGGAGCGCAGAGCCGGTGGTGTTCAACGCTGCCTTAGGAGGCGCCATCCCTCACCAGCGCGACGTCACCCCCCTGGCCGTCCACCGTTCACCGGAGTTGCCGCTGCAAGCGTCACACCTGTCTCCAAACGCTCCTGTCAGACGATGCGTTCGCCGCCTCCTTATGGAATACCCCGCTGCTCTCTCGTTGTTGTCGGTTTGTCGTCTGCTATACAGACCCCCATCTCACCTCCGGCACTCCTCACATTTAGCCGGTGGCTATTGATAAACAAACGAAAGCCTCGTGCGTGCATTACGGGGTTCAGAGTCCCCTTTCTCTTTCGCCTCTCCTAACGCCGACGATAGAGTTCCCGTGACTCGGATTACCCTTCCGAATTGTGACGCGGCTGTAAGAGACCAGGACCGACAAACGGATGGTTTGGATGGGAGGAAACGGAGGTTAGTGGGAGAGGCGCGATGTTATAGGCGACAATGAGGGTTCTCGGGATTTTTGTCCTAGTGCACTTCAGCGATGCTCGGATTGTGTGGAAATATTACACCACATTACAATGAACTTTTTACCTCATGGTTTATTGGAGACCTGTACCGAATCTAAAGAGCGACCAGCTATTTAATGCGGCCTAGGCGAAAGATCGACCTAGACCCTAAGTCGTTGACGGACAGCCGTGCACGTTCCTGAAATTTGCCGACTCGTTTTAAACTGAATGCTGCGCTTTGCAAGCCTCGGGTTATGATCAGACAGGCTTTTCTATTCCAATTAATAAAACAGTAGTTATCATTAGAGTCTTTGTCTCGCATATTTAGGCTATAGTAATCGCTTTTTTAGATCTGTATATGGCTTTGGTATTGCAAATAATTTATTTATAGGCACTAGAAGAGCGAAGCCCATAATTTATTCTTTTTTAAACAATGCACGTCATTTCAATATGTGACAACGCAGTTGTTGACGTTTCATCAACGCCATTTTAGCACATTCCCAGATTTGTGATTAAAAATCCTGAAGCATATGGTTATTAATATTGGTTTCCATTTATTTGGTGAGCGCGTGGTAAGATAAACTTCCTACATATGCATCTATATGTTAGGGGGCTGCGGGAAACAGCTAAAGCACCGGTATGAATAGTAGTGATGTCCAGAATAAAAGGGATCCTGGACTTACGAGATTAAACAAACAAATAAACGAAGGCTAACTAAGCTACCATAACTAGAGTAACCGAACGAAAACAACCAACTCAATAACAAGTCCCCAACCAATTTATTTAAAACGATAATCTTTAGAAATCAAGGGCGGATAAACAAACACATTCAGCACCTCGCGGTACTCGATCTCGTTCATGTTCGCTCACGGGTATTCCACTCGCATTCAATTATCTGTCTCTCTATTACCTGCTCCAAAGTGAATTTGAACTCAACAATATTTTACATTTGCTTAGATGTCGCGATAGTTTAAGACACACCAATTGGCACTGAGTAACAGGCACTTGTGGAAATAGAAATTCTCGTTGGAATAGTCACTCATCAGTACAATCACATACTCAATAGCGGACGAGTACATGTCCTGGAAGGCGAGGAGATCCTCCGTTAAAGACGGGCTGGACGGCATAATCTAAACCGCGGAACAGCGTGGACCACCTAGAGATTCCCGGAGCTGATGCTTTGCGATGCTACCCCGGCGATGACAGAGGCGAGACTGCCAATCGATCGGTTGAGAAGCCATCGGAATAACATGACTCAAAAAAGGCGACATCGTCAATAACGCTCCACCTAATGAAATCACTGGAAAACATCCA
>MNPL01004850.1:2834-55631 GCA_002081605.1 Tropilaelaps mercedesae
AGGTAAAGCACAGACGGACGGACCATGGTTGGCCTCCGAAGAACGCCGGGACGAGCGATTGTCGCTGAGCAAGCGGAGTCGGCGTTCGAGTCATACCCGAGATAGCCATTACGGAGTTGGCCAACCACAACTGTAGAAGGCGGGGGCCAACGGCCACTGCTATGCACTTCGTAGAACAATATGTCCGCCTCATGGCCAAGCCAGATGATTATGTGAAGATCCATGTGTGATGTGTCATCATCGTCATCACTCGTGACTCGGTAGCAAATGCAAAATGAGTAACGTTACTACCTCCGTATTAGTCACGCTACTCGGAAGGTGTCACGAGATTGAGAATGACAATGAACCGACAGGGAACCGAGTAAGCGACGCGTTCACCGGCGTTAATGGTTAGGCGTTGAGGTGTGAAAAAATGTCAACAGTGCAAACACGTGTGAGGTAACCCGAGTGATGAGTTTTCCAGCTATCCTCAAATAGGGACGGGGGGCTGTTGCATCTTCTGCTCGGCGAATTCAACTCGACTAAGTCGTTTAAGGCCTATATTTTAACAGTAACTAGCGAAGGGAGCACCGCATAGATGACTCGCTAGCCTGTTTCTTTCTTGTAAAGTGATGATGATGACAATAATAAGCTAGAAGCTCTAGCGTAGGTAAAAAATGTCCTTTTTCAAGTTTAGCTAGACCATTATCTCGGATGCGTTCAGCGCACACCACCTCAGAGGAACTGCCAGGACGTCTGTCGTAACTCGACCTGCAGTTCAGTGCTTTCACTTCGGCTGACTAGAGAAGCGCTCGTCGTTTACGACTCATCAGCTGCGGAAATGAAAAATATCCTCACATGTGACAGGTGTACATGCACGGCTCTGTCGAATCGGAACGTTCAGAAGACGGCAATGCTGTGAGGTCGCGTTCTGCCACCCAGTACTAATGACTCAGTCGTGGTCGTATATGGCGGTCACCGTTGCTTTTTCACCGAGCGTCGGCTCGTAGATGGTGATTGCAGTGACAAAAGGCCGGAACTACCGGGTTGTCTGTTTCTAGTCGGTGTCAGCTTGGCTGGATATAGCGTATACTGTCATCCACACACACACACACACACGCACTGGCCGATGTCACATTGCACTCAGTGGCGACGACCAAACGGGAGAGTTTTTTCGGTCGGTGTAACTCGGCCGGCCTGCGACGTCTCCTCCCAAGCCTGAAAGATCTCTGCACGCTTCACGACGGAGGTACACCTAAGGCCTCGTGGCCTGCTGTCAGAAGATAAATTGCATTTACGCACATCGAGATTCTCGAGGGCTACAGAGAGATATATATAGAGAGAGAGAGAGCTCATGGTCGGTTGTGTCCCCAAAAAGAAGCTATGCAGTATTCTGTGAGTTGTCTTCAACTAAACAAAGTCTCTTTGCTTAGAGGACTTGTGCAATTGCGCCAGGCGAGTGTGATGCATTGAGGAGTGTCCACACAAGCCTCTTTGATGTTTGCCACTACTTGAAGTAAACAGGGGTCTAGCTTGGCCAGCTTACGAAAAAAAATAGGCTTACTGCTGGACACGAACTCGATTAGGCGCTGTGAGGTGAGAAAAGGCACTATTATGAAGCACATTCTGACCCTCTGAAGGATCCACTGGTGGCGCTGACACGGCGAGAGTTGTCGCATTATACTGCATCTAGCGAGCGTATGCACCTGTAGTCAATTGCTAAGCTTCTGCAAGGAGACTGTCGAACAAATTTCGCCGTTTAACCGTCAATCAACGCACGTTTACCCGTTCGAAATCGTCGTCTTGGCAGTGCCATGACAATGCTATCTAAAATTGCTCACACGAAGCGTGCAAAACAATGTATGTTCGTCGAGACCGCTGCGAAAGCAATTTGTCTACGTACTGCCGAAATATATATATATATATATATATATATATAGGCGGTTTACGCGTATGTTTACACATTCACAGAAAAACCAAATTGCGGCGGAGTCCCTTTCTTGTGCTGAGTTGTGCTCAGCCCCGCCAATGTATCAGTGTTTATATGTCTGTGTGTTTATTGCTGTGCCCGTTTAGCTATGCGAGCAAGGTCGAGCGCTGTCCAACTGCGCCGTGTCACCGATCAGCTCAGTTGATTGACCAGCATAAAAAAGAGAAAAGTGTTACCGAAATGTTCTGAGGCAAATATCTAATAAACGTTGCTTAACCTAGCGCCTGTACAACGGGCATAGCTTACGAGCTTCTATATCCAGACGCATGTCTAAAATAGTTGAAACCTTGGACGAAAAAACAGCGGAAGCAGCCATTCAAAGCACTTTAAGCACTACGCATGTCTGCGGGAGCGAATAGGAAGGCCACAAACACAAATGAGACTTGAGTGAAGCAATGCCAGTGAGAAAACGGTCGGCGCGCATGAAGTGTTATTACTATTATCACATTTATTATACATATAGGTGTAGTAGTGCATTACCCATTTTCAAGTGAGACACAACAGAAGAGCACAGGCAGCGTATTTCGGACTCGCTCATACTAAACGGATTAGCTCTTGTTTCGTCCAGCTCCGGCGGTTATGGGGGCAAAACAACAATGAAGAAGCACAACACGCGCGCGCACACACACACAGACTGACACACAGCTGATTTGGGGGCCGCCTTCCAGACCGCCGTACGCTTAATATCCAGACTGACCACGCCGGCTCTAAGCGGTCAGCGAGTTGGATAAAAGTGCCAAAAAGTCAGTAGCGGCAGATGATGGTGCGCTTGAGGGGGCCATGACCATCGTTTCGATAGTAGCGGCCTGCACAAACGTCGCACGGCCGCCGAGTGCGTCCTAAGAAATGTGTTCTCACACAGTGTGCAGCCGATACTAAGATGGGACAAGGCGTGACAATCGCTGCATAGGGTCGTCGCCATGATGCGGTTTACGAGGACAAATTACAGCTAATCACCATCGGAATAAAGTCAGCAACATAAATCATAGGGAAAATGTTGCCAGAAGTAACCGGTCTGGTTTCTATCAGAGGAGACCAGGTAAAATCTCAAGGACAAAATGAAGAGTGGCGCGTTCCATGGAAAAATTGGGGGTTTCCTGTCTGGGAATAAGTTGTGTTTTTGCTTTGTTTTCCCTGTCGGTGATGTACACAATGGCACTTTTAAGGCTTGATAGCATTGCGCCTTAACGGAGGTAAAACCATGCGCAGTAACGATGCAGGCTCGCATGTAGAAGAGAATCTTTCCGGTAGAACGCTGGCGGGTTTTCGCGCCAGCGGAAACAGAAGATCTTAGCTGAGCAGTTCAACAAACAGGGAGATGGCTGGATTAGGATAATTTTGGTAGGTGCATGTCTGAATGAAAAAGCCAAATAAATACAGTGGTCCCCAATACAGTTCACTCACTAGTCGCTAACATCAATCAATGAAGGGGACGATAATTTCTGAAGCCGTTATTAGTTTTGATTTGGCGGCATCCAACTGCGACTAATCCGTCTCATCTCTCTCGTTTGCCAAGAAGAGTCATTAAGAAAAGTTCACAACCACAATCGGCTGCGTTCGTTTATTGGTAGAATCAAACTAGCACACCACGCCCCAGCCCTTGAACGCGCAACGATAACGCAATTCTGTTGTGGTTTTTGTTGTGATTCTACGGCCACAAGCATAGCTTTGTGACCTACCGATATATATATATATATATAGATGCATACCATTTTCGAGTAGCACCTAGCAAAGACGCGCGAAACAAATATTTAGGCGTACGAAGAGAACGAGCTCTATCAATTTCGCTTTATATTGTTATTATCGTTCGGTATACAGAAATTCCTCTAGATCGTCAACGACAGGTCTTCGCAATGACCCCGCTTCGAAAAACTCCTCTGCCCATTTAGTAGCAAGAACAAACGTCGTCACCCATTTCTGCGAAGCTATTCGTGCCAGCGTATTGTGCCCAGTATACAGACTAATCCGGTGGGACCCGGTCCGAACTAAGGTCTCCGGCAAACTCAAGCATCTGGACGCTGTAGGGCTTGTTCACGACAGGACGATTTCAAGATGGCGACCGGCCATGATTTCGCCGTCCCAATAGGACGCACGTGGCCGTTCGTCTGGTTGTTGCTGTTTTGCGTTGCGATTGTCTCTGCTCTTATTGCTGATTGTCTGTCGACTGTATCATTGTCATAACACTTTTGGAGCGTTTCGCCGACAATCTCTTGCAGCGGCAGACCTCCTTCGTTCAGTTGCCTGCTGTTATGGAAGCGACACATACCAACGGTGGCACGTGCAGCTGAAAGGTTCGCGTACGCTGACCTCGAACGGACAGATATTCCGCCAACGATGCGCGTCCGTTATCAGGCGAATTTCTTCGCTAGCTGTATGCTAGTAGTTATAGGTCTTGTCATCTCGGCAGAGTAGAACGCCGCTGTGGCAGCGTTTTACCTCGAGGTTGGGCCCAATGACCGATGTTTGAGTATCGTGTGAACGCTATGGCAACGCATGCTGGTATAAACCGACTGAAAACCAACATGAAGAGGAGAGTTGGTTTTTTAAGACGTATACTGGCTTTCCGTTCAGGCCATAAACGTCCATCACTTTCTAGTTTGGCGATCACAGCACGCGCATACGTTTATCGTGAACCGGCAGCCTAGAATACAAGTGAAGACTTTTATTTAAAGTCCCTTTAATGTACTTGTTTTCATCGAAGTGGTTGAACTACGTAGGCTAACAATCGATGCCCGTTGTATCCGCCATTCATTCCACCGTCTCTCTTTCTCTCTCTTCCTCTCTACCTTGATTCTACCTCTAGCGTCTGGTATTCTTGGTCAGCATATTGTCGGATTACGGCAGGGTTCGTCGATTATAGCCTGTCTGAAGTGCCTTACACCGATTTCCGGTGCGACGCCATTCATGAGGGTGGACGTCCGATGGCCCGTTGACAATATGCGATGCGTTCATTCATTTGAAGTGTTCATCCACAGAATGGCAAACGTTCGACTACGCCGTTCCAACGGATGCCATTGGCCGCCATACGAGTGCCGTAATTAGCGCAGAAGGGCGGGCGGGCGGCCGCTCGCTGCACACGATAACCTCTGCGGCTACAGAGCGCCGCAATCGTTGTGAATTTCGTTTCGAAGTCCGTTTCGATGTGATATAATCGTGTGGAGCGTTTCAGACGATTAAGAGAGCCCCGCCGCCATTAGACAGTGATTATCATTCGCTTCGCATGTTCACAGGACGGCCACAGTGGCCATGGAAAATGTGCGAACGAAACGCAAAAATTGGCGAAGTGCTTTTTTTTTTTGTCAACGCGTCGCGCTGCAGCGGACTCGTTTCTTCCGCTTGACGAGGAGCTCTGCTGAGTACAGACGCTTGTAGATGGGTCAGATGGACTGTTTGACTGGCGAAGTCGTTCGGCGCGTCAATAGTTCGCGACGTGCGCGACTACGCCGCCGCGCTTTTCGATTAGTTGCACACACGTAAGGCAAAGACGAGTCTTCTTGAGGTTCGAAGACCTTGTTCAACGCCTTCTCACAAATGCGTTCGTTGAAATTCGCCGATGATGCGGCTTTACTCGCTTCGACGTCAGTACGAATGAGTATTCAAGAGACGGGACACACCGAGAGACAAAGATGTCATAAACGAATCGCTAGTTACGAGGAGATACGTTTCGATAGCCTCAGACCGTCCTCGGTGATGACCCAAAATGACCTTGGAGAAGGAAACAAGAGTCTATGGGCGCGTATTAAACTCAACTCTTTTTGGGAACTTTGCGTTTTACGCTCTCAACTGATTCACGCATTACATCGAATGACGCGCATGAAGGGAAAATCGTTCTGACCCGCCTCGATGGACGGCTGGAGAGAAATCACTTAGCCGAAAATAGCTGTTTCCTATTCGGCGAATTCCCAACAAGTCAGTCTTTCGGCCCGCTTACGTCCGACAGGTTAGGATCAAACTCGTAATATATTTTGTGTATTTTTTCGTGCTTGTTCGACCATACGCAAACAAACGAAGTAATGGATAGAGCCGCTTACACAACTACGTTGCTGCAGGAGAAGCCGCACTGACGTGCGCATTCAGCAAAATGCCTTCCTCTCTCATCGCGTCACGATGCCCACACACCCTGACAGAGCACCTCCTCGAAGACGCCGCTTCAACGCGGTGACGTTGTCGCCTCCGCATGCGTTCGCTGCTTCCGCCCTAGATGAACGGGTCGATCACGAAACTGCGAAAGGATCGAAGTGTTGCTCACCGAAAACGATCTCTGCATCTTCATCGGACAGACGCGTTGCTCCCCACCAGACGACATTCGATCTAACCGCGTTACGCCTTCACGGTAACGTCCGAGACAAGCGATCACATTCGGTGAACGGGTCACCCATTCTCCCGAACGGTTCGCATCTCATCGGCCGTATTGTTCTTTCATTTCGTTGTTCTCCATTCTAAGCGTCTCTCTAACCGCTTTGCGGTTACCCCTTTTCTACGTCTATGGACGACGTATCGACTTGCAGGCACGCCTCTTTCTGGGGCGTTCGCTTTGCTGTCCGTTGGTGTCGTTCGACGTCGCGAGAGCGACGTGTCACGAATGGACGCATCCGAGCTCAGGTGTGGTAGCGTCGCACGAGGCAAAAAACGACAAACAATCTTTGCTTAGGCGACATTCACCTGCGTGCCTCTATCAGTGCTGACGCGGTAATGAAGATCAAATGACGCGTCCCATCGACAAGGCCTGAGGCTAATCGCGGCGGTCACACGAAACAAACGCTGTACGTTTCTTCCTGTCGCTAGCAAGCATTACCGTATACTTTTTGTGCTCTTCGACATCTTCTGCTCGAGCCGGCCTAGTGAGACGATTGCGCCAGCAACGTGCGCGCGCCGTTAATGCCTTCGATCAGAAGTGGAACAAGTTTCGTAGCGTTAATCATCTTTCAGCCTTGCTGCCGTCGTTTATTGAATCCGTTCATCCGACACGCGTCGGATTTCATGCGCTCCAATGTGTGTGCGTTGACTATTATATACGCGGGAACTGTAAAATGACGTTTGAAGACTGGCGGGACGCCGGAGGGCGGACGGAGGGAGGGAAGGTCTGCTTTGTGCGACGCGCACAAAACCCGTCAGGATAATCTGGAGCAACAATATTAGATTCGGACACTGGGCCAAGTGGACCTGTTTTTAAAGCGGTCGCTATTCACATATGTCGTGCGCGTATGTATGGCCAGCGATTTACGTCACTTCTAGGTCAGTTCACGACCTAGGCGCTGCTTGTACGCACACGGCTCAGCTGTTTGGACGGACGTCTCAGCTGCGGCAATTCGTAGCATTCGGAAATGTATCGACGATCCGTGAAACGATCCGAATATCGAGTGGCGACTACGAAACGGAATATATGACGCTGTAGGCAGTATACACGAAATGACCAAGATCCGGGCCGTACGCGGGTCGGCAGACGAAAAATTCGCCCGACTAGCGAAACATCGCCCCACCCGTCACCATTAGGCGGTCGGTTGCAGATCACGAATGTCACGCGCTCTTTGTTATTGTCGCTTCTCTCGGCGATGTCGACGACGGAAATACAAGATCGCCGTCGTGGTTGCATGCAGCAGCGATAACGGCCGCCACCCAGCTTGCCGAGGACCTGTTCTCGAAGTTTGCCTTCGGATGCCGCGTGTCTACGCCGTCTTTCGCCGTTAGCGGAGTTTCACGTCGACCAGCCGGGCTCAGCAACGATCCGAGCAACAACGCGCGTCATGGCCGCTCTTGTCGAAAAGCCGCGCGATCCACTGGGTGTCGGGACGGGTGGTGATGGACGAACCGAAATTGACGGCGAACAACAATCGACAGCTGGATAGACGTCAAACGTACAAAGAGAGAGTTCGCACGAGTGACGTACGAACGCGTCGCTGGGTCCTATGCGCCTTGGAACCAGGCCTGGTGACTACTGGCGGGGGCCGGCTGGTGTCAGTGCGAAGGTGAACGAAAGAGTAAGCAGGCGTAGAGAAGATAAATAAAGCTCAATGTGATATCAGAAAGAAAAACGAAAAGACAAAGGGAGAGAGAGACAGAGAGAAAGCGAGAGGGAGAAATGAGTCTTCTAGCCAATAGAGTTGGACGGATGGCGGTTTCTGGTTCATCTTGTTCGATCGATTGGCTCGCACGAAACGGACTGCCGTTGCCGTACGATGCCGCCAAGCCAGCAGGCCATCATCACTTGGACCTGAGTTCGTTCGGCCTAGAAGATCGCGCTTTCACATATCCAACTTCGTGTGTGACACGCACCCGCCGCACAATGAGTAGCGCAATGCTTTTACGCACTAGTTTGCCCCGAAGACGCAGACGGACAGCGTGGCGCTCATGTTCTGTCTGCGTTTATTCGCAGCTGTTTTCGCATGACCATAAAGGCTGCGTGTAAGAATAATGTTGGATTTTTCCAATTTTCAACAGCCGTTCTTTCCTCCGGGCGGCAGGCCGCTGTTTCGAAGGGCTCTGAACCCAACAAGTCAGCTTGCCATGAATACGAAATTTATGCTGTGTTTCGTCTAGATGTTAGTCGTTTTTCGGGCGAGCAGGAGACGCGAGTGCGCGAGAGATAATCTTCACCGAAGCTGGGAGGGGGACAGCGTGTCAACGCGCCAGTTTTTTCTTCCATGCATATTACAACGACGAAATGTTACAGACTGAAATTCAACACTGAAGTCGCCAGCGGTAACGGGAGATGAAAACATTCCAATCAAATTGCAGAGGACAACATGTTAGGCTACTTTATGAACGAAATCATCAACATCACTTCATGACAGGCCGTCTACATGCTCGGTAGACAAACACTGCTCGCGGATGCGCATGTCGTCTGTCTTGTTCGTCAAGGCGCAGTTTCTACAACAATTCTGCTAAATCATGATTTTCGCCGTCACTCGACAATCTGGCGTGCGCTTGCTTAGGCTCTAAGGACGGTGTGCCGCTCGTGTGAAATAGATGAAAAATAGCCTAGCACATGTGCGGCAACCAGACACCGTCCAGCTGTGAATGCGATCAACGTACCTTTGGCAGGGTGCACCTGCGCTCGCCGCATAGTCTTCATGGCTGCGTTGTTTCTGCGCCGCTTCTGCGCCGTATTCAAATTAGCACTGCTCTTTTTCGAGCGACTAGCCCATTTCGCAGCACAATCAATCACTCGACGAACTCTTCCTCCAGCAGTTGGCACAACCGTCACAGCGAAGATGTCACAGCCGAGTCGCCAATAGTAGAGTACTCTCACAGCAGATGTCCGTCGGTGTCAGAACTCCAGCGGAAGTCTCCCCTCTCGTTGGAAGGCTTCCCTGTTGGCCTGCGCTGTTGTCCTGCTCGTTGACAACGCTAGGCTTCCGCGTTCATCGGACACGCTCGGCACGCCTCTAGAGAACTACGGTATGCACAACGCGATCGCACACGCGTCTTCGTCGACTTCGTGAAGTTCATGCGTTACACGTCGCCGCAAAACACAGCACGAGGACGTTGTCCATCGTCATGAACGACAGGCAGTGCGTTCTATCCAGGTGGCGGCAGTGTTACCACTAGAAGCTAAGGACATAAATAGGTAGATGAATAGGTAAACAGGCAGGGATCTTTATTTATACACGTTAAGGGGACGTTAAGATAAACTCTTTTTAGATGGATGGCCTGTTATACGGCCAGAGGAAGAGAACGCTCCGTGTCGGTCGTAGAGTCCAACGGCTCCCTTCGGGGCCAACAAAGTGTGTTACCGTCGACGTTGTTGTCGACGATGACCATGCGCCAAGAAGGTAGAGACGATCTCAAAGGGAAGCAGCATTCGCTTCTGGTTGCCGAATTGGCCGCGAGGGCGAAATATGGCCGATACAACCGCGAACGCGCCCTCCGTGCCATTCGCTCTCGTTCGCAGAAGCTCGTTGTCCAGCGTGAGAAACCGAACGGAGCGACGGCAGCCGCTTCACGAGAGAAACTAGTCCGGTCTCGGCGAACGGCCACGTGAGCACGTACGGACGGACAATGGCGACGCCACAGGAGACGCCGACACCTCCGCAACACGCCGCCACTAATCGAGTGCGGAGCAGTACTTAAACTAAATCGGCCAAGAGGCGATCGGTCGAAGCGTTCCTCTTTAGTGGTCGTTTCGCCTAAACAAATCCTTGGCCTAGCGCCGTTTAAGGGGCACCGCGCCTTTAGTCTGTGCAGGTTAGCTTTTGGGTTGGCCAGGTCAAGCGTCGTTCGGTTAAATGGTTCACGTGCGTTTAGAACCTGTCACGCATTTGGCACGCTCGCTACCCTCGTCGCTCCTTTTTCCCCCCTCCTTTCACTGAACCTGTTCGTCGTCTCGGTGTTGGGCGTGACGCAAGAGTCGCTGTGGAATCCCGAGCATTTCGTCAAAACATTTGAAAGTGAGGTCGTTCTTATTATACTTTCCTTCTAGGGCGAAAGTCACCCTTTCTCGTCGGCAATCACCGACCAAGGTCACCGTCAGGATCTGTTCAGGGTATCGATACGATATTACAGGCTCTCAAGCGCTTTGTCAAGTAAACGGAGAGCAAAAAACAAAGCTCTCATTCACGAGCGTTTTTCTAAATGTCTGCAAATTCATACAAACGCCTTTTTTCGGCGCCGATAATCCTCCGTCTGTTGACGAATTTGGTGATGCTGCTGATGATGATGATCTTCATCGCTGCTCTAGATCAGCGCGGGCGATTCACGTCCTCATCGCTATGGCGTCGAGTAGGATAGGTAGGTCCTGTTTTCGTCATGGCTAATGCATCAGTCATGCTGGTAGATGAGACGGTGTGAGAATAAACAAGACCTCACATGAAGGAGAAGACATCGTGTGAGAGAAAAGATCAGAGGCTAGAGAGAGAGAGGCTAGCTGCGCTGCAATGGATGTCCCGCATTGTCACGTCAGGTTGAGATAGCGATAGATAGATAGATAGATAGAGAGGAACTAGAATGTATGGCAGCCCGTCAACCTCTTAACAGCGGCGATGTTGTCTTGAGTGGGGCGTCGGCCTTGTAAACTTCGGCTCGTACTTGTGGCTGAATTACGGGGGGTCCGATCAACTAACAGAGGCCCAAAACTTGGCCAAATCTATTTATTTACCATATCCAACGCGAGACGCCGAGTTTTGTTTGCTATTCCAGAACTCCATCTGAATTCATTATCCGCTCTCTCTCTCCCTATCTCTCTCGCCTCTATGTCTCTCTCTCTCTCTCTCTCTCTTTCATATTTTTGTTCAAATTAAAGAAGACAATGTAGCAACAAACTAGCAAAGAATGACCATTAGAAGGGACGCCTATTTCACATTCGTGTGGGATCAGTTAAGCGCACGGTGAACACTGACTACTCCGCGTTCCCATTTACTATGTGATAAAGTAATCACAAACAGCCGATAAGCGAAACGGTTCACTAGATTGACATTATTTAGATCTGTTCGGGTCTGTGTGGTCAATCAACAACGGACTTATTCGTTCCATTTGGCTCTAAAGGCGACCTACAAATGATCGATAAAGGCAACTTCGTCAGCATTGTTGCCGTCATTTCGTATTGGCCATGCAGGTAAAGCCATGGAAGATGGGACCCGACGAAACGACAAACGTGAAAATAAATACCAGTCCACATCTAAATGACATCAGTGCGCTGAATATGAGCCCGATCAGACGATGACTATTATTAGTATGATCAGCATGACGGAAACGTTTTTGCACGAAGCACGAGGTGATCGTTAGTAGAGACGGAGACGTCACATGGCGGTCGAATGAACGCATTTCAAATTTCTAACGACAACGTAACTACCGTTACGAATTCGGCTATGTCGCATCAGGCCGAGAGATATCTCTCTCTCTCGAACGGACGCTGCGACGAGTGCGCTGTTGCGCTCGGAGACAAACTCCGCCGGGCATACGTCAGGCTCGTGGTAATTATCTGATGCGATAGCAGGACATCATTCATTGCAGGACAGCGAACGCCTGTAGAAGGAACGGCTATTGCGTCAACGCTACGAGACATGATCGACGATCAGCATTGCAATGGAAGGCCGCCTTCATGCGGATTATGTCGATAGTAAAGATTAATTAGAGATTAATTAGGGATTAGCAGAGATTAGAGAGTAATTATCTCGATATCAAATAGATCACGTAGCAATTAGGTGTAATTTTTCTTAGCAAAAAATACCGAGACAACTGTTACGTAATAACTAGCAACTATATTAATGGTCGATGTAACGAAAGTGCTGGATCTCATTTAGTCATGTATTTGGCGGGGAATCAATAACTTCGATAGCCAGCCCCAATGACAGACGTCGCATACAGCATCATGTGACTAAATCAGTCCTTATTACTATCTTCCGTCTAGCTCTAATTACAGCAGAAGTTAGGGATGCGAGAGATTTCATAAATGCCCGCCAACGCAAAACCGTTCTTGGTCACGGCTGCACCGGTCGGCCGCCTTCTCCACCTGACTTCGTCTTTTGGCCGCCGTCTACGACGTTTTCAACGCCTTTCAAGTACAGTTCTATCAGACCACGGGTCTTTCACAAGCGATCAAAGGCGCAAACATCGTCGTCTGTCTACCTAGCGGCGCCATGTCTCTCTGCGGACGACAGTCGCCATTTGTTTATGCGCCGACGCCACCAGAGCCACTTCGATGAGCGCATTTTGGGCGAGCGCATTCATTAACAGTGGCGCGTCGAACCCACGCCGATCAGCTCGTCTAAACAAACTAACTAGTGACCGGCTATCGAAAGCATGAGTGGCTAACTAGCCCACGGTGGGAAACGATATTGGTAATGCGCGAATAAAAAGAATACGACAGCGCACGAAAGCGAAAGATCGTTTAGGCCCTACGCGTCACCCCCACGCGCTCCTCCTCCATCGGCTGGGCTGCTACACCATCAACAAAATGAGCGAAAATGACGGAACGATTCGTTTGCAGGACTCCGATAGAGCGGTTTTCGTCCACAATCGCGTCGTCGTCATCCTCGATTCTGGTGTTGCCTTTTTGTCGATTTGTGTAGTTCCATATGTTTGTTTGTATTGCTCGGTGTGTGTGTGTGTGTGTACAACTTTGATTAGATCAGTCTTTGACCTTCGTCTTCCACCGTTCGACGCTCTCTGGCGATTTATGAGCATGCGAAACGCATAGCTTGACAGGTCAGCTCGTATTTTGCGAACTCAGAGAGAATTGTCGACGCTCACGAATGATTCAAACGTACTTGTTGGTTGACGACCGCTTGAATTCGATGACGCCCCCGGGGCATAACGCTGGACGGGCGTATCTTATGCTAATTGACATTGACTTTTACCGGTATAATGTAAGCAGGTGACTATCATTTAGCCTCTGGCTATGACGGCTTCGGGTTTCCACGCGACTCAAGCACAGCTGATACGACAAGTCCTTCGTTGGACTCGTCGTATCAATTGACAACAAAATGTTATCGCCTTTTTCGTATGTCCTCACTAAGCCTAATTGAACAGGCCTAGAACATCTCTCGCCGTCGTTGTTCTGCTTCAAGTCGACCCTTTATGCGCACAAGCGTGTGTATAACGTAGGCTTGCGTAGCTAACGCACGTTATGACAGGTGCCCCTGTGACGTCGTGTTAGTGGTTGTTAACTTGAAGAAAAGCACTCGAAACTCATCTCGCCAGCAAAGCCAGGAAGGCTCACAACAGTTTTTTTTTGCTGACCTAGAGTGCACGTGCGCATTGGATAGACCCACTATTATTGGACGAGCTTGCGTTAGCAGAAACCGTTCGTGTATCGACCGGCGAGCACATCTTATGGGTGTGTACTTTGCGTCGATATACTGCCGAAGCAGAAGCCGAAGACGAAGTGTGTGGCACTGGCGACAGCACAAAGCGCTGTCGAAGTTGAATCAGTAGTTCTTCCAGCGACAGCTCGGAAAACATTCCGGAGACATTTCGGGAAAGTGACATTCAGCCGAGCTATCATGTAACGCACAGTCTGCGACATCCGCAGGCTGTTCGGCGTTCAGATATTCGGTGCTTTGCCTTCCATGCGTCGTAGAAATGTCGCCGCATCTTATTCGTGGGGGCCATTGTCATTTTGACAGCGTTTCCTATCGCTTCGGGATATGAAAGGGTAGGAAACAGATGAGATGTCATTTTGAGCCTAACTGGGCTCACTCGAAGCTAAAAGAGGCTACGTCTGCCGTTAAACAGCCCACGGGATGTTCAAAGCTTGCTGGGAACTATTTACCTCTTAGATATCTTCACACCTATTTTAGTTGTAAGATGTCCCCCCCCCCCACCATTCAAGAAATGCGACATTCGCTTGATTCGTGTCACTACTAAAGGTGACCGCTCGCGCCTATTATTGCTGCTTCGGATTGGGTGACCTGTGAAGTGGCCGCCGCCATTGTGTTCTCCATTTGTTGCTCAACAATGAGAAGAAAACACGCATTCTACTGCCGAAAACTGAGTGTCTCACACATGTTTCACACGTTAAGAACAAGGCCTGTCCGCTTAATAATGTAATCGACAGTTGCCAACGACATCTTCTCTGTACCCTACTACGACACAAAAGATCGAATGGCAATTGGGTGGCAATTGCCGAGGACTACCGAAATTCCGAACGCTTCTAGGTTAGGTCGGTCACACTTAGCGATCTCTATCAGCTCGGATCAAGCAAGTCGACAGTACTCAGTACTGTTTCTGAGTAGTACTTTGTGCCTGTCGCTGCTTATCGAACACGCATTCTCACGGCAGATATTTCCGCGATAACTTTCGCGATAACTTTCGCGCCGTTCCGTCTATCCTACCCCCGTCCGAGCAGAACGTGCGCAGATCCTGCGCACACGTACAGGTATGTTACCGGGGTGGAGTGTAGAATTTAGTAGAATTTAGTCATAACCCCTGTCGCTGCTATCTACTCGACCGACCACTTGACCGTATCGTAACGCCATCGAGGTGTGCCAAACAAAAACTGCTTGAATCCAACACCGCACGCTTTGTCCAACATTTGACAGTTCCGCTGTCAGTCGATATTTCACCGCACAAATTCGTCATCACAACGTACACGATTATATTCGACGACAGCGCGAAATTAACGGGAGCGTGCCGAGTCCAACTTAGCCCAGCCCAAACCTTGACAGGGTCGGACGCATCTGAAGGATGAACGAGCGTCCGTTTTACCTTCTGTGACCATCTGCAAATAGTGGAGGCGCTCAGCTGAATCTTCTACGTTACGCGCAGTTTCACTAACCCGAAACAGGGATGCGATGCTCAGATAATGGATGACCCCCACTATCAGTTTCGGCCGGGCTACAAACAACCACACACACATACACACACACGTTATCATTAACATCACACCGAAGCGTCGGAGTCAGCCGCCGGGTCGGGCTGGCGTCGCGAGGACGTCGTCCAGTAGCTAAATCGTCGTTGCTCGTCTGCGGACTATTAACAACTGAACGTTTATTAGCGAGTAATAGCAGATCAGGCCAGTTAAACGAAGGGGTATATCAGAGCTGTCTTCGTAGTGCCTGCTGTGTGTTTTGTCGGCATTTGTGATTTTTTTTGCCAGTTGACAAAAAAAGGCCAAATAACAACGAAACGACTGCCGAAGAGACAGGCAGCTTTGTGACGGCCTTGTGGAAGAAAGGAAGAGAAGCACGAGGAGGGAGGGAAGAAGGGGCAACTACCACACGGATAACGACTAAATCGGTTTACTAATCACAGCCAGTAGTAATCGTCGACTGAGTTGACCTTGCAGACCACCGACTCTGATGTTCGACAGAAGTCTTCACAGACTTCAGTATTCTGGACACTGGTCAACGCGAATGGGCGGACGTTGTTCCATAAACGATGAGTGAACGGAACCTGTCCTGTTGACGCGGATTTGTCTATACGAGAGGAAAACACCAGACGAGCCACCCGCAGGCGATCTAGTTGTACGTCTCTTAACGTGACCGCGTGACGTGACAGCTTAGATCATGTGGAAGGTAAAAAAGTGGCTGATGAATCCCATGAATAAGTTTGCGCTTTCGCTGACTGCCAACTAAATCTAGCCCAGGCACAAATCGCCATGACGCAGTTGGCAAAATACGCGATCGCTATTGGCATCCCGAGGGAAAATGTCATGCGCGAAACGTTTGCATGTTGGCATTGGACATTGTCTTCGATGACAAACCATACAGATAAACGCCTCATGTCGGCAGATAACACGACAATATATGACCACTTGCCTTCAAGGTTGTTTTCGTAATTTACGACCACCGCCAGGCCGAAACGTGCTCGAAATTTCGGCTTCGGAAGAACAATTCGGGCGTTCATCCTACGGTGAGAACTCATTCATGCCGCGCAATCATCACACACATGGCACTGATGAACTGGGACGTTTGTTTGTGCTACTTGTGCATGATGATGATGATGATAGATTACTGAGAGCAATCGTTACGAGGGACATGCAAAATACCTATACGCGCGGCAAGGATGCAACGAGCACAGGAGGCATAGAAATCGCGACGCAACAGAAAATGCCGCATTACACCGCGTTGTCGTCGACGCACGGGTAACGACGCATCACAAAAGGCTCGTTCAAGAGATTGACTCATGCACTTTGGCAAAAGCAGTGGGAGAGATTTTCCAAAAATACTTTCCAAACCGACAACTTCAATCTCGGCAAAGAGCCCAAAGTGCCTCTGTCTTGACAAATAGCCTCATATATTGCGACATTCGCAAGGCTGAGGGATGTCGGCGTTCGCATCTAGGCGAAGTTCCCTTTCCCGGAAGAGAGGCCTCGCCCATTGAGGACTCCGACCTCGAACTTCGTGACGTCACCGGGAAAAGCCCTGAGTCATGAAGTCAGAGCTTTCAGGGAACGATTTCTACAGGAGGACGGTCATCAGTGACATCATCTCGCTCTCTCTTTCGGGAATTCAGGATAGTTATATCCCTCCGCGGCTAAACGTCATTCTGTTGGCAGTTCTGTGACTTTTGCTAGAGTCTGACGAGCTGTTTGTTTAGTGGGGAACAACTGAAGAATGACCTTGAGCAGATGAGTGATATTAGTCCAACGGAGCGAACAAATATGATTTTTATGAACACGCATCCAATGTGTACAGGGCACTCTGTATATCCAAAGCGGTGTGCTGATGACCGAACACATTCGCACACTACTTCTCTCAAAAGGCACATTATTCCTTCATAGCTTTTTCTTGCACTCGTAATTAAACATGCAGCAATTAATCAGACGTCCTTCATGTGAAGCCAAATATCAGCAAGAAGCCAATCTTACTTCGCATTTCACTTGTTCTAGACGTAGTGCACTTTCCTCCACCGTTCACGGATTGATTCCGAGCGCACAGAGCGACTTTCCGGCTGTCACGAGCAACTGCGCGTTTTTGAGTGCGTTTTTCTTCTCGTCTTCCTACTTCTCTAATGCACCCATCGCTCTTCTTTCTCTTTATCGACTTAGTCTTTCGCGCAGTCCGCGCTATTACTCATGAGAGCTTCGTCGCTGCGTTTCTTCTCGGCTTGTTTCCTTTCTCAGACTGTTACTCATCTGTATGGGACACTGACACCGTTTTTCGGTAACGGCGCTCTTCAAATCGTCCTCGAACGGTCTCACCCCCACTCGAACTGTTCGATATGGATCGGTCGCCGTCCGGTCGGTTTGGACAGAGGAGCTATTGACAGACGATTCTGGCCTGGCGTTTGGACCGACGTTGCGGATTTGGCCTGGACGGCCGGCCGACTTGAGCGATCGATGCTGGTCGCTCTGGCCTGCCGGTAGAACGGCGCGCTATTCTCAGCGCTCAACCACCACGGCCAGATGCATAGGCACTCTGCCGTCTCGCCGGGGAGAAATAGATAGGCAACCCAGACAGACGAACGACCATAGAGAACTCGCGTCGCCAAAGCCCGCCACAGGCCGGCCGGCATGGACCCCGATGAGGGAAGGAGGTGCGCGCCGCCGTGAAGAACCCTTTCCACCTACGACAGGGAGCAGCCACCGTGGGTATCCGTCTACCCTCTCCGCATACGAGCGGTCGATGATAACTTTGTCGCACATGGACGCATACTAATGCAGATACATGTGGACCGACACAAAATAGCTGCTAGAGTTAGGAAATACTGTAGAAACTTTGCCAATGCGACATCGAACGTCGTCGCGTGACTGGGGGCATGCTGGAGGGGCTGCTGGAGTGTCCGGGGGAAGAGCTCTGGAACAGGAGCTGTTGAATTCGTCGGGGCGGTAGCAATAATGTTTGGCAACGATGATCACAATCGCATGTTACGCATTAAAGTGGGAGAAAAATCCAACCGAAGCCATCCGAATCCAACCGGACTTTCAGCCGAGACCGATGGTTGTGTTTCGTCCCTTGAAATTATTCTCACTTCTCGCCGACGTTGTCCATCCCTCTGAGTTCAACCTTTCCAGAAATGTTTTCCGACGAGTTAATGCGAGTCCTACGAATACGGCTGGCCACCAGTCGACCTATGCGTCATATTCATATAAACTCTTCCGAAAACATTTCCATCGCAGGGTTCTACAGGCAATTTTTCAGATATCGGCTCAGATATCGAAGCAAAAAACTCGATGACTATCAACTCGATGGCATCGACCCATTTCGACGTACTTCACGACCGGTACTTCACACTCGGTTAGTATTGCAACAACATTTAAGAAGACGCTTTACCGTGCGGTGTTGCGTCGTGAAGACAAAAAGGGGTGAAACAATCTGCTGGAAAAAGGCGTCGATGGGATCGAACGGATCGATGCTGACGGCGCTTTTTCCGATGTGTTTTTTTCCGAATTTTCGTTAACGCATTGTTCAACGATGGTGGATCGCGAGACGTCGACGTATCGCTCGAAGCAACATAAATTCTTCCCCTTCTGGTGAATCCAGTTTGGCAACGTCATACTCAATTGTTCGTCGGTGTTGGAAGCCGTTTTTATCCGAGGCGATAGGGGGACGATACTGTATGCAAATATTAGTTGCCGGTAGGGTTTTTGACGCGTCAATGACTTTCAGGACAGGGCAGCAGAGGTGTGGGTGAAGAAGACATGCCACTATTGCTGGGATGTTGTTGCTGTAAGAAGATCATCCGCGACGAGATAGATCAACATGTCAGGCAAGGCCGCCTTGCGTGCGCGTGCGTCAGGGGCACGTGTAGGATTGTGCTTAGTCAGCTGCAGCAGCATCTCATATTCGGCACATATATATTCAGTAGCGTATCCTTAGGTGAATTGTTTTTCAGTCCCGATTCGTCAGATTATTCTCGTACGCGTCGTCGAGCTGCATTGCCGGAAGATCCGATCTTCAAATCCGAAGCTCAAAATAGGAGCCATTCAAGGAATGACTCCTCAATGTATTGCTTTCTAGTTTTTCGAAGGTTTTAGAGCAGGAAGTTTTTAGAGCAGCAAAATAAATAACGGGCTCTAGGTCGTCGGGATCTGGCGACGGCTGTAGTTTCCAAAACGGAAACGTAGCGGTCACGCAAGGTCGGGATTGGTAGTGTCTGAACTACGTTCAAGTTCAGCCCGAAAAATGCCAATTTGAGTACTGAGAGCCACGATGAGTTGATTCTTTATCGAAACAGCCTTTGCGTAACGCAAGTTACTAATGACAGGCGAGACAGTTACGAGAACGAACGTCAGCTGTTGGACACGCGTTTTACAATGAGGCTATGGGTATGTTCGTTCAAAGATGAAAATTCTTGTTTGTAACGATAGATTCTAGGATGAGATCGAAACGTGTCTTCTCCGTTCCATTGTACAGCTTGCAATTGTTGTCAAACGTATTGCTAAGTGGCTTAAATAAGTTGTTCTACCGGTAGCTTGTCAAAATCATGAATACTAACTAACTGAAGCCTGTGCTGTGTCGATATGAAAATTCGTTCCCAAGGAAACTGTACGGCAAACGAGGCCTCGTATTCAAACAAGCCACCAGCACATGCAGCCGTTGTTGTTGTTACATAGGCAGCACCACCATAGAGGCATTTCGTCCAGTAGTCCACGTTTCTAACAATTTATTACTGGTGTCGTCGTTGTCATTAATCGCACATACGACACATATGGCCCAACACACATGATATATATATATATATATATATATATGTATATATATATATATGTATGTATATATATATGTATATATATATGCAAAACTTTGCTATATTGAGATACCTTACAGGGAGCTAAACATTTATCGTTGATTGACTTTCTTGATATTTGTGCTCATATCTCACGCCGTTAAGACGTAGCTTCGTTTGTTTCCACACAGGTTCGGTGAAATCGTTGTCTTGTCGCTCAGGCTGCAAACGAACTTCGCTAGACAAAAACGAAGTCGAGCATCAGAAAGCATCTGCAATGGCCAAGGATCTACTCGCAGATTGGGTCGTACTCGGGATTTTATGCACTATACTAGTTCACTATGTTAAGAAACGACGGTCCAAATTATCCCGTCACGGTTAACTCACCCACGGAACGGGTCCGGGATGATTTTGATTCTGGAATCATTTCAAACTCTTGAGCCGTTGAAGATGTGTCTGAATGTCGCGGGCCATCATCAGAAGGGCCGCACCTCTCTTCGGCTCGGCTTCATGTGCTCTGTAACGAGAACTTCGGCTTCCAGCTCGTGCTCGTCGGGTACCAGAGCACCGCAAACGTTCCAATGTACCGCTCGTCCGGCATTAACGTCGTGACTGCAGCTCGTCTAGTAACTGCTGCTGTAGTCAGGTCGAACCGTGAGCGTAGGATAACTTCTAGTCGAATCGACAGTTTAATTCGACATTGAGTGAGCATGAAACGGAGAACAACGCACAACTTCATTGGCCATCTCCAAGATGTCTGATGGTGGCCAAGAAGCCTCTTCATATACAAATTCTAGTGCCGGCGTCTGATACGAAAAGACGGCGTTATTTCTGAAGTAATTTAGCATTGTAGTCAGGTATTTCGACGACAACATGTGTATATAGGTGTCTCAGTCGTACTGTCCACTTTGAGGAATCAGACCTTTCATTCTTGATGAACAACCATACCTATCCGACCATGTTCGCGTCTATTTTTTACATTCATGTTGAGTACACCAGCAAAGGGCGTTGTAGTATTTGAATTTATTCTACACATAAGTAGGGAAAAAAGAACGGAGATGATGTCTTCCACATTTTCTATTCTCCAACATATTCATGCACGCCGAAGTTGTTCACCGCTCCAGCAACAGCGGCAAGCTGACTTCTTCTCTCGTTGGACGTTGTTGTTGCATCGCTTTCGTGTCTCACGTTCCGTTGACTGTTTGCCATGGCCGCCCCATTCCACCCGCCGACTTCAACATCCGACGTCCGCCGGAGGTAGGTCGCGTTCAACTTCCAAGTTCCATGCCGGTCGACCATCGTCGTTTTCGTTTCTGGGGCTCGCAGCGGTCGGTGGCCGTAACGTCGTTGGCAGGTCCCTCACTGATTCAACTTGATGGCGGCGTAATACAACACCCGGCCCGAGCAGACCCCATAACAATGCGTTCTCGAATAGACCAGGGATGATGCGCTTGGGTCGCGGCGATGCGACCGAACTCTTCTCCCCCTACCTCCCTCCCTGCCTCCGCGCGCTTCTGTCACGGCGGACGCTCAAGCAGAGCCGATTCTCGTTCGGTTGCTTGTCCATGAGAGATGCTCGGTGCTTTGCGTCTGACGGACGGTTTCCGTGCCTTTAGCCCAATCACAAGCGGCCCTTTTTCCACTTGGGGTGAGCACATTGCTTGCACTCGTCTATCGGCGAACGCTGGTGGCCGATGATTGTGTGAGCGAACAATCGCTCGCGGCAGAAGAAGCACCATCGTCGGTCGCTATGAACGAAGCGGCGGACGCAACAACAATGCGAGGGAACCGGGTGAAGCCTTGGAGGATACCAAATGCCTGAAACACGAAAGCCTCGAACCGCAACATTTGTTGTTCCAACGGTACTCACAAGTGCACATCGCCGAGAAATAAGTGGATGACAGTAGAACGTAGTAGGACGGCATGGGCAGGTCGGGGAGGTGCGCAAATCGGCAAAAGGGTGAACATTCGACGCTCAGCTTCATTGGATAGACTCGTGAGAGACTTGCGAGCGCATCCACGCTGAAGTGATGACGCCGTATTGGCACATTTCCATTGGCTACTACTGACCGCACGATGGTGACTCATGGGCAACAGGTCAACGGGCACGTCCGTTCCAGAGACGAGTCCAGCAACGACAAATTCCCCCGTCTCACATCGTGGACACTGTCCATCCTCAACGGTTACAGCTAACGGTCAACAGATTAGACGAATCTCTGTGTAGTGTTTCGTCGCATCGAATCAGCAAACCGCGGTCCTGCGTGAATTCTTTCGATTACGAGAGTGATTATAAGCTTGTCAGCATCGTTCCTCGGATAATAACGATAACGTGTGCCAGAACTGGCGTCGTCACTTATTGCGTCACAAACGAAACGCAGCCAGTGAGCATGGAGATAAAGAGAGGGAAAGATAGAAAGGAAGCTTCACCAAAATCAACGCCAGCATGAGAGTAGTCATCATTACCATCAATGGCAAACTGGTCCCTGCATTTCCGTGCAGTCTGCCACGGCGGACGCATCCAGCTGTGTCATAGTCGCCTGCCCGGCTTTAATGATTGTTCTGTTTGGCAGCTTTCTCGGCGTTTTATATTTGCCTTCTCGTGTTGCCTTATTCTCCCTAGAAGTTATTCATTGCTAGACTTCACGGTTTCATCATGTTCGGCGGCTAGTTCTGTTTTCTTTTTTTTTTCTTTCTTTTGGCGCACGTGCATTCAAATGCTGGTATGCTTCAACGTCGGCTATGTATGTCTATAAGAGCAGCGGTCGAATTTTACCAATATTTTATTAGCACGAGCATGTAGTTACAGGACACATCAAGGAAAATGATGCCCAAATTGCCTACAGTGAGCGCCTTCTTAGCATAGAGTCTTTATTGTATTGAAAACCATTGTGTCTGCCCAACCCTGTTTAGACTGATGGTAGACGGCCTGTCAACATTAGCTAGCAAATAGGAACGACAAGGTTACTGCAAAATTCTTATTTTAAATATTGATTTAATCCCACTGTTGCCAACTGACCCGTAGAAGGGGGCGGCAGACTACTAAAAATCTGATTAATAATATATAAGGTGGTATAATATTTGTTATAAGCCCTCCTCCAACCTACAGCCACGCGTTCTGACCTCTGTAAGGAATATCTAGAAAACCTCCAGGGGTTCACCTTCCTTTTAACTGCAGATGGTTTAGTGCGTTGTACTAATGATGCTCTTAAAAAAACTTAATTATTGATATTACGTCAATTTTAACTTAACGCTTTTATGCTAGCATTATGTACCTATCTACTCACTTGTTGACCTTCCTTTTCATTAGTTTTTGTCAAAGTATAACACCTTAGACATGATTTTGTGTCTGTCCAATTTGGTCAGTTGTGACAGGAATAAAAAACAGCTTACGTGTCACTCGAGCTAATTATGTTCTTGCTCGCAAAAAGAAATTATTCTGCAAGAGTAGTGCCGCTTAAGAGGGGAAAATACGCTTCCCGCTCTAAAGAGAACAAAATGTCTTTTGATGGCAAGCAACCTGGTGATTTTGTAACTAAATTTTTTCGACAGTGAACAACTCCAAGCATCAGAGCGAGCCCCTTGAAGGAATAGTACGCCTTTGGCTAGCGCTTACTGAGTCCACCAGGTTTCGAGTGAATGGAAGTGAATCGCAACGCATACGAATGAAAACGTTTTGTACTTGATTTCAATCTGCATTAACAGTAGAACAATTCTTCAAACCTGGAGAAAATTATTTGCATCGTTAAGTGCATCGTTTCGCTACAGTTCCCTGTAAGACGAGAGCTGCTTAAAGGCTCCGTGAGCAAACTCTCGCCGCATTAGTTGGTTCTGCAGGATAACCGTTTATCTACGGCACAGTGAATCACACTTACCTGAAACACAAATAGACGTTAATGTCAGAAGATTGAGATTACCAATTTTGCCGTTTTGGTTCATTCACGTCGGCTGGAGTTGAAACCGTCTTTAGAATATAATGGGGAGCTCTGCTTAGTCCTAACGTTACCAGATGTTGCGTTTCATAGATCATAAACCAACTATAATTTCGGCGTTCCATCTATAAACCACACGTGTTACAAGTAGGCAAAGCACCGATAGTAAGCAACGAAAATAGGTTGGCCTCTATTGACAGTACAATTGCTAAAAAACTTCTCTTTCTATATTTTGATGTTATTGTACCGATTTCGTTAGATGGTTGTGGCTTTCGCAAGCATAGTGATGATGAAAATTTTATTACATCGCTTACTGGGATAACTTATAGAAAACAGGCACGAGCGTAGTCTGAATATCCGATTCGAAAACGGGTTTCTTAGAAATGGAGATTCTCACTCTCTATCATATCGTTCCTGGTATGATGGAAAATTAGAGCTTTGTAACAACGCTTTATCGACTAATGAGCTGTACGAGACAAAATACGTTATGCCCCTTCACCTTGATCCTTGAAAGTAGTGCGTCAACAACACCTTTCCTGACCAAGGCCGTTCCTGATATTTGTGTAATGACCGTGTTTTATCAACTAATTATAATGCTAATTTCATTTGTGCTAGTTCAATTTAAAATTTTGCTGAGAACTATTTGGCACGATTTTATGGCACGATTTTATTTATCTTGTATGGTGCCTTAAACCTCAACAACAAAAACAGCATGTGAGAGCTATACAAAACGTTTGCATCGTATCAATCTATTTAGATTTACCGTCGCACTGATTCCAACTCATTGAGAAGTTATTTTCTAGAAGAGCGAGATAGAACTACACCGCATGATAGCACCACTACATCGCTGCCATTAAACGACGCCATTTATCACCATGAACAATACGAACGACTGCAGCATACCTTTTGCCATTGACCGCAAGGGTCGACAGCAGCATTACTGCAACGACTTATTTTAACAGGCTACATATTTCATGCCCGACAAAAACGTGGTCACGTAGCCACTAAGAATGCTTCAGTCAGAATATTTACTTCAATGGTTCACCTCAGCTTGTCAGCTGTTGTCTGCGAAGTTTGTCGCTGTCGAACGCTACCACCTACCTGCCCATCTACCTTTCTGAGTCCCGTCAATTTACTGCAGCAGTTTCCAACGACCTCTGCGTTTGGCCAGACGCCGTTACGTTCGTCTCGTTCACTGGCGCCGGTACTTATTCTGAGCAACTGAAGCCCAAACCATTGATTATTTATCCGCTTTTTTAACTGTCAACCACCGTTTTGCCCTAACCGAGTCACTGTGAACATTGCGGTTACTTCGAATGGCTCGAAAATCGTCCGACCTAATCGAATTCCGAAATCATCGACCGCTGTCTCGTCATGTTGCGCCTACCGGATGCGTAAGTTCACTGTCGCGTAGCAGCGTTACTTTCTCGTAATAATTACTGTCTAAATGCATCCAAGAAATACATTTTCTACACAATCTTCACTCGTCCTACGGGGAATTCAGACTGGTTTCCTCAGCTATCTATCTAATGTTTAGTAAAATGAATACCCGTAATAAACGAACTTTAAGATGCACGTTCTGGTGAATATTTATCTCTATTTTTGCTAATATTGGTTTCAATTCGATTTATAGCGTACTAAGTACCGATATTTCAGGTATGTCAAACCACACACGTTTATTTATTTGAACAGTTTTTTTTTTTAAATCAGTGCTGCTACTATCGCCACCACCACTACCACCATCACCACCACCACCACCACCACCTCTACTAGTACTACTTTACAGGGATCTCATTGTTTAAATGTTGTTCTGTGTCCTTGTGATTTGTTCACGCTTTAAAGTGGTCGTTTGTCAACGAGACATAGCGCGCGACGACTTCAGTGAATGGGGCAGTGATGGCTTGTTCCTTCGTTTTTTACTTCACGCTTTTTCTTTCTGCTAATGGCGAAGCCACTTTAGTTTCTGGCTGCAGCCATTCTCTTCATCGCATCCTTCTGTTTTCCGAGAATCTTGCGTTACGCCGAGAAGTTGCTCTTCTCTACCGAGAACTGAGTGAAACAGTGACACGTCTGCACTAGTTTCTTCTATTGGTGCCAGCTTCAAGGGCTGTATTACCTTTTGGATGGAACTGCGATGATGTATCGCGCGTCTTCATTTTTTCATTTTGTGCTTTTTTTTTTTCTGCAGCCGCTGGCTTTTCTACAAAGCGTCAACTCCAGCGTCATATCTCGCTAATGTTGTTCTAACGAGGATGTTGTTTGAAGATTGAAGCAGGTTCGGGCAACGTCAAGATTTCTAGATAGTGTGTAAATGAGTAAGTGATAAATATAAATAATGCATCTTGTTATTATTCTACATGAAAACTAAAATATTAGATTGCTAGTGGAGATCCGTTTCCTCGAGGATTTTAGGAATTGAAAAAACACATCCCTCAGACCAAAAGGGCAAACTAAGATCCCACCAAGTTTCGTTTCTAATGACAAAATCCTAATGACTGTATATCGTATCATAACATATTCGAGCTCGACCGCATATAATACTAATATTATCCTCATAATGTCGAGTTTTCGGGATACACTACTACAGAAATAATGAAACAACTATAAACCTCTATCACAATAGGAAAACAGCACTAAAATGGCAGAAGCATGTTCTTGCTGTTGCTGCTGCTGCTGTTGTTGTTGTTAACTGTTGTCAACTGTTCTTGTCACCGTTATTTGAGTGACTCAGTAGAATTTGCTCGTGTGGCGTCAGCGCTGGCCGATACGTCCGAATGATTCGTGATGGTCGCGATCCTACGAGCTTTGTCCCGGGCGAGTACTGCTATCTCCTAGTGGCTGCGTCAGCTGGGCAACACACCATTATAAACATACACATACACACACACACACATGCACACACACACACTAAAAAACTATAGTTACACTGCACAAATACAAAAGCTACGTTGCTCTCACCACTCGCCATTAGATTTTTCGACGGTTTGGCCCTCGTACGCCTATAACAGTCATCCCAATTTGAGTGCTAGCGATGCCAGGAATAACAGAATAATGATTTAAAAACGCTATCCATTTTAACCTCGGAATCGTCTCCTGTTGCGGTGTGAAGAACATCAGACAGGCTTAGGGCACCAAATGCTACGATTTGTCAATTGTCATTCTCTATTAGAATGTTTTTATCGTCATTTGTTCGCACTTTTTCCCCAAAATTATACCACCGATACAAGTAGCATACACAGTGGATCCAAAAACCATAGTTCATTAGGATAACGTAATAATTCGGCACTGTCATAATTACATTCGCAGTGTAGTGTAAACACCGCACAAGTTTGTAAAGCTTTCATTTTAGCGGTCCAGTCACCACCACATGTATCCGCGTAGTGTTTTCGCTTTTCGTACGCTTCTTTCTCTTCTTCATATGTTCTCGTCTTTGGCGATTTTAGCCCTAAGCGGTGATGATACAAATCCCTGAATTTCTCTTATGATGCGACACAACTCCCCCTTTTACGCAAATGTTTAATAAAACCGTGCGTATAAGCACTTCCTGCTGTTGAAGCATACTTTAGTCTGCTCGGCGATTTTTCAGCATATGCTTATCATATTTTGCGATTCAGCTTCCGATCGACGACTTCGATACATAAAACGAGCAGTGAAACCAAACGAGAACATATATGTCCTAACCCTGTCGTTAAGAGGAGTCTGTTTGATGTTGTTTGATGTTGCAAACAGGTGCGCGTACTCTACAAATCATTCTACCTAAGCATGTTGTGCTTCGTCAAGCCGATTGACTGGTAGAGTCTTCCATAGTTTCGATTCGTCTAATGTATTCTCGTTTTAGATCAAGAAAGCCTCCTGCTTTGTTTCTAAATTTGCGTTCTAGGCCATGTAGCATGTAGCTCTTACAAGGAAAAGACGCTTGACTTTAATTAGACAGGCCTAAAACTGCATTGCCGTGCCACTATTCGCCCTCTGCTGTCGATCTTCGGCTCTAGTGAATCGTGCAAAAGGGCTCTGAATCTTTTGTATATCGTAATAATGTCAAGGTAGGCGGTTTTCTAGTTTAGACATGTTTGTATCAAGCTTTTGCGTAAGAGAGACCCGGCCAACGAGCCATTGTTGTAAGGCAGATTCGCCGACACAGAAAGTACGGGCCGAATTACAGCCACATCTCTTTGAAACACGGGCTTCTTAAAAATGGCGCGTGCCATTCACCATTTCATAAAGCAAGCAAACTAAACGTTCTATCACAGAAAAATCTAGACAGAGTTCATTATATGTTCGACGAGTTAGTTACAGCATGCACGGTCAGGCTATTACCGTGGAGCACTTTGCTCGTAAATCAACCTCCTTCGTCATGTTCGCTCGACGCTATTGTCGTAGTCGCAGGGTCAGTTACGTGTGTTCGCTATGGCGAGCTAATTCTACTTGGCCTTTGGCTTCACTTGGATTGTGGAGCATTTCAATCAAGCCGTCTACCACTATTGGCACTCGTACCCGTTAACAGAGCCATCGTCCTGGCCTCGCTCTCTTTTGTTGTCACTGGCGTGTTTGTGTTTATCGGTCCTGAGTCGAGCAGTGTACACAGTGGCCGCCGATCAATCAAACTGTTCCTGCTTTAACTTTCAATCTATCTCTCGCTCGCACTGTTCTGCCTCGCCTCTTCTCGATCCAGCTTCTTCTCCTTCTGGCGTTTCTTCATCTTTTTCCCGGCCATCAATGCGAGACAGGTATTTAGAGAACCCAAATGCGTTTCAGATTAGCTGAAGTCCCCACCTCCTCGCCGGCTCCCCTCGGCCACCTCATCGTTATCTCTGATCGTCATATATGCGGCCATCGTCGATGTCGTAGCTACTTATCGGCTGGCATTTACCGCCGCGCATTTATAGCAGACTTCGTTTCGAGATCTCAACTCGTCATCGTGATGTCACCTGGGGCCTCCAACGACTGGGGACGGTTCCCGCCTACGAACGGAGCGACTGCCGTAGAGAGGGAGAGAAAAGCAAACGGGAGAGGAGGTGTGTGTGTGTGTGTGTGTGTGTGTTCTCTATGAGAGAAGCACAGAGCTAAAGGAGGAATTTAAAATTTGCCTTTGTTAGTAGCTCGCAGCGCGGTGTCTGTGCCGTCAAACGAGCGGGTGACAAGCAAATTTTTATTGGCATTATGGCGTCATATCGCACCTGGCAGAGAATCGGCGCATTGACAAGGGCACTTTGCCGTTAAATGGTTTCAGGACGAACGCATCGACACGTTGAACTGGGAATGAATAATAAATTCACGCCAGCCGATATATCGACATTTTGCACTTACTCGATCAACAGACGATGACTGGGCAGGTTATGTCACCACCTGCCAAAAACGTTGGAAGGAGGAGGCGGAGGAGAAGAAAAAAGCAAAAAAACCAGATACATGGGCGGCTGTTGATTCTGACTGCGGTTATGCTCGATCATCGCAGCCATCATATCGACGACGAAGACCCGAAACGTTGAGGCGATTTAACGAGTGGAGCGTCGCGAAAAAATAGATACGAAGCAGCTGAATACGAAATAAGAACGCATGGATGTTCAACGTCGTGCTTCCTAGAAGGGAGCGAGAACGACTCAACGAGGCACGAGGGCAGACGCATCGAAGAACAAGGGCGTGTATTGTATAAGAGAAATCAATATCGCGCTCAGGTCTTCGTGTGATCGTATGTGAATTTCTTAAGAAGTTGCCGAGGACGACGGGAGGTCTCGATCAGCTGAGGACATCTACTGTCGGCAGCCGATCAGTCTGTTCCGAGATAGGCGAATGAATCTCTTGTCACAGTGTTGTTGTATGAAGTTACAAAACTATAGAAGAACGAGAACGCCTCACTTGATGGTTTGCTACGGATTCTGACGTTAGGCTTGAGTGATCAGTCCGCGATGGAGCATTGAAATTGAATTTAGGCCGCACTGATTACAGTAGAATGTCGATTGGTAAACGAGCTGAGCCGCTGCTCTAGTCTCACTCGACGTAGAAGGTCGATGTCCAACGGTGATCAATGCATGCCTTTACATTTTTGAAGCTGGTCACATAAAATTTCACGTTGCTTTACCATCGCTATGGATGGTTTCGTTTGTTTTTGCTTTTTGTTGCTGTTCGTCTTCTAAAGGACATAGCTTGGTAACAGCTAAGGGTAGATACATCTATACGCAGTGCCACGACGTGGCACATGTGTTCCGCACCGGCCGAAACCCAATTTCAAACGTCCAAGAAAGGAAAGAATTGTAGCTCCTATACTTATTTGACAAAATAGCGTCGAATGTGGAAGTTTTACTCATGTCGCGTTGGCCAAGTTCAGTAGTATCTGTTGCAAACAGACGAAGAGCGTTGAAGCTTTTCGAATCGTTCATGACAACACTTCGGGAAAGGCAGGCATGTAAACTTCACCCGTTGCAACATAGACAGAACCGCATCTTAACATGCGCATGTTAAGCTGTAAAAGTAAAACAGCTGTATTTGAAAGCCGCGTCTAGATCTGGTGCTTACCGCTTGATGGCGAATAATAGCACGGAAGCTGTTATTAAAACCTAGTTCGTTGCAAGTTTTTGTCTCCCCAGCCAGCTTTGTGCTTCTAATGAGGCGCAAGAGCGAATAACATTGGGTCGAACTGCCAACTGAAGACCTCGAACATTTCCTTTCTTCTCTTGTTTTCTCCGCGGCGACAAAAGCTTCCGTTTGGGACGCGTGTGACGGCGTCGTTTCTAACGGTTATGAGGTGAAACTTTTGACATAAAACTAATTTGACTTCGGTGTAAAGGCGAACGTTGATCTCTTAACTTCGGCACTTTACGGAATTTATGTTTTCATGCTCCGCCATTGTATCGTCGCTATCCGTTTCGACGAGTGAGGAACTTCACCATAGAAGCGCAGTTCATGAGCCAACCGTTGACGTCGAATCTATGCCTTTGGTCGAAGGTTGGAGGCCAATTGCTGTCAAAAACCACTATTCAAACAAGCAAAAAAGTTTTATTAACAGTCGTGCGCAACCCAATCGAGAAAAAGTAGCAGTTCCCAAACTTCCACTGCTATCGCTCTGCTCAGATGATACCCTCGCTACCAATAAATCACTCAAAAATATTCTTCTAAATTGAGGTGGAAAAGTCAGCTTTAATGGCATGCCTAACAGAATTATTAACGTTATAATGTATAAGTGTTTATATTGCATTAGGCAATTTTTTTTACCATATATCTCAAGATACAAGCAACCCACATTGTTTTTTACCTTCGCATATTTAGCTTTTGTTGGCGTTCGAGCGCTTAGATTGCGCGCTTCACTAAGCGCTTCTTATCCCAAAGGTACAGTGGCGCCATCTGTGGCAGCCAAGGAAATGAAAAGCCAATGGCGCCAAATTTGAGCAAGCGATTAACTTGGTATGGAAAACATGGAAAACGGTGTAATTTTTGTGACGATGTAATTACAATTGTCCTATAGAATATATTTTATAGCAATCATTATGACAATATTTAAATTGGATTCGATAGTCATATTGTGTTCTGTTGTGTTTCTATGGACAGTTTGCGATTGTACAACAACATTCTCTCCTGTCACAACAGCTGCTCTTACCGCTTGTGAATGTGAGGAAATAAAAGTACATATGAAAGTACTAAAAAATAATTGGCTATAAATAAAAATTAACGATTCAAAGAGAACACTTCCGAGTAGCAATGATATACTACTAATAGGTTATTTTGTGCACGAAAAAGACTGACGTTTTAAGCACCCGCGCATACTAGTTTTTTGGCTAAGTAAACGTCGCCAACATATATATATACATATATATATATATAAATATATATATATATATTGGCTAAGTAAACGTCGCCAACATATATATATACATATATATATATATATATACACAGTTGAGCTTTTTTCGCACGCTGATCAATTGGCTGCTCAGTTGCGCTGGCACAGGGAGCACATTAGATCGACATTAGAGCGTCCGCAAATATGCCGAATTCCTGCTATTCGAAGGCGCGGGGCGAAATTATAATTACAATCAATCTCCGGTAGTGCAACATGAACGCAACCTCTCGATGGGTAGGTAGGTCGACGTCCGAATGGACAGCTTTGTGTTGCCTGTGCTCTATTTGTTTGCCGTTTTCTATGTCATACTCGATAGGATTCACGTTCGGACTGGTGTTCCACACGAGCCTGGGAAGATGTAACGTCGCTGTATTTATACACACACGGTCACACTTTCAGTAGCCATCACTACGTCGACCGTCTGTGTAACGTAGACGATAACCTGGTAACAACGACGAAATCAACGAGCAAACGCCGCTGTAAAATCACATCTCTGGACGGCAGTTGAACAAACGAGCCATTCGCTATTGATTGATCGCAATGTAGTGAAGTAAAAATGATCGAAACACTTCCTGCAGGTTACCAACAGCTGCATAGAGTCTGTTGGTTTTGCCTCTTCGACAGCTGAGCTGTAATTTCCGACCTGATACAGATGTAGTGAGGCGGCGAGCCAAGCAACAAACGCAACGCCGATCAACTATTGGCTTGTTCAGAGCCGACAGAATCGACAAACGTCGGGTGGGATGTCGTTCTCGACGAGTTGTCGGTTTCTCTACAAGGCGCGCTCAATGGGCTGGCGGCGGGCTTCGTTCCTTCAGCTTGGGCTGGCCCGATTCCCAGCTGAACGGCACAATGAGGCGAGCGTGGGAACCTGTGACGCCTATGGGGGCAACGGACAGTTCTTTACCGCCCCAGTTATCGTCGCATGTGCCAATAGAATCGGGTACAGCCAGTCCTGCACCAGCGGGACTTAATGGGCGAGCACAGCGTGCGGGGCAGTTGAACGACGGCATTATCAATAATGGAAACGATAGCAAGCAATTGGCAATTACGAGCCCTCCATATGGCCGGTAAAACAAAAGACAACACTCTCAAGTGGAATAGCTTTTCAAATGGTCGGCCAAGTGCTTCCAGCTGAAAACTCCGACCATGCCTTCGTCACATTGGGCACACTCGTAACACAGCGGTAACATAGCCGCCGATGAAACGTTGTTCACAGATTGGTAATATTCACTGACTACCGGCTGACGTTGATGACAGATCCTGATGCATGCACATGGTGAGCAAGAGTCTAACAAATTTGAGTGGATTTTATCAAGTGATTCCTTTGAAGTGTTCGCGAGCGTTTGGAACCATGTTGTACCGCATAGATGTTCATTCCATTTAGTTTAGCTCACTTTAGCCTTGGCTTTTTTGTGAAAACTACTGAGCCGGAACCACTAAAACTGGTTAACGCGCTAAGGAGTGTAACAAGCGTACGGATCAGTTTCTTTTGTTAGGGGTTGAGGTGTTGGCGACGATAAAAAGTGCCACAGACCGCCCACTCCTGCCTGCTCTCGTTCGCTGGAAGTTGACCCAAAAAACCTTCGGCACTTCCCTTCAGAGCGATTTCGCTTTTTTCGCTATGGGTCAGCAAAGAGACCGCTGTAGATGGAGCGCCGCTGGCTTTCTCAGCAGCCTTTGAAGGAAGAAGAATCGCCTTGATGGTCGCTTGACGTGGGGACTAAATCAGACCGTCGTTAAAGACATCGGTTAAAGACGAAAATGGCATTCTGCTACTGTAAAAACACAGTTCTTGTGTATTGCTTGCGTGATGTAATCCTAGTTCGGCATATGTGCAAAGCTAGTATGTGGACCTCCGGAGCAGAGAACTCCAAATATCGTGTTAATATTTCAACAGACTAAGGGGAGCGTTCGTGGTCGATCGCGATGGATTCAACGTGGAAATGTCTGCGTTGAAACGACATTTCATTTTGGATTGCCTGTTATATTCCTCAATGTCGCTTTTGGCACACCCTGTGCACTCCGGGGGTACGTACGATTGCTTACAGGTGATTACAGGTGATGGTCTGGCGAACGTGCGATGCTCGGAGTATAGCGTAGCAATAAAACTGTTGTTACATCGACCCATTGTCGATATACGTATACGTGGTCCCTTTCATAAATTCATTGTTGATGTAGTTAGTTTAATTGGCAGGGTGCAGTGATAAATACCCCACTTCTAAACGGAGGGAAGGCTAAAACGGAAAGCAGAAGTCCATGAATTGAATTAAGCTAGACATTGAGCCAAGCTTGCAAGTGGTTCTACCAACTCGCCACACCGACCAAATCGCGAGCTCTGTCCGATGGTGATTCCTATAAATTATTATTAGCCGTCGCAAATAAACAAAACGAAAATGGCGACGACATTAAACATGGTATACGCTATATCTCACGCAGTTACGGCAAGTCATCGTTTTGCTTTCTACGGTAATTCATTTTGTGAGGAGCAGCCTAAGGAAGCCCCGTCTTGGTTAAGGTAGTATACCGCCTTTTGAATAGAGCTGTAACGACGTTGTTGACCTTTAATATAGATGTGTGATTATTATCTCTATCGCGCTATGTGGAACCAATTTACCTTGTAAATGTACGTGCACAAGCTCAAATAAAACCATTAAAACTGTACCTTTCAGCGCATGTTTCAACATGATAATGACGATTTGGCTATAAAGCCGAAACAGAATTGCGCAATCTTCATAGAGAGATCTGTATGGGCATCAATCATATCCATACGCTGCGATTATTATGATCGTATAAAAAATATTCACTACGATACCCAAATCGACAGGACACTAGAGAGATGGATCCTAGCCACCGAGTGTAAGGAACATATGCAGCGAAAGAAAGACCCGCGGAATCGAAACAAAAGGCATATGAAAAGCCAAGTTTGGCAGCGGAACAGCAAAAAAACGGGCTGTGATGAGGAAATGTGGAACCTAGACCGGGGCGTAATCGTATTTATTTGGATCCGTTTACGGCTCCTGGGGGAGAGGGCATCGAAGTATAAGAAAGCCGACAGACATCACCGCGAGGGCTTCATAAGGCTAGCGGCTATGCCGACCGGATCGAAGATAAGTAGTCACATCTTCGAACTCGTTTTAGTCAGAGGGAAATCGGTCAAAATCGACGGCGAAACCATGAAGCGATTTAGATCTCTGGACGTGTCCATGACTTTGTGACAGACCGACACGCATAGGGAGAGTCAGCTCGAATTTCGGTTTACAGGCAGGAACCGTCTTGCAGCGAATCGTGACAGTCATCTGAGTTCGTCTCTGCCGGCATCAGGCGATAAATACTCGTGACGTTGGGAATAGCGTAGGAATTGACGACAGGGTCTTGATATTTTTCCGCAAGCTGCTTCATTTTGACGATCGGCATTTGCTGGCGTAAACTTCAATTCTGCATCAGGTAAATATGCAGCGCTAGGTGAATCAACAGTTAATGATCGGTCAATTATAACTATTTGTCGCTGGGATTTTTTTCTTAAATGCTCCCGACCGTTCCTTTGTCGATAACCCGTCACGCGAAGTCTAGGAAACGTATTCGCTATGGAGTAAGCGTGGAGCATATTCCGTTAAGCGAGAAACAGCTCTAAGATCTCATAGATTTATGTATTTACGCTTCCGGCGCAATGGCTCAGCTCGGGAAACGTGTGGATATATTTTTGGGCGTTACTGCGCATGTATTACTGTACGTATACGTATGTATTGTACATTGAGATGCACAGTAAACAAGACAGCTGTGCCACTGCTGTGCTGTAGTATTTTCAAACTGCATTCACGACCATTCTGCTCGTAATTATATCATTCCTCCGTTACCACAAGGACACTTATATTGCTGCTTAACCTACGAACGGAATGCTGTGCCGTATTAGTTTGTACGAGTTCTCTTTCTGAATGGACTATCAGATCTTAGTACTCGCCATACAAGGCGACACCAAATAGCGAAGGGGTTGTAAAAGCACCTCAGTTTCCATTCAAGTCCCATCAAATTTTTTTTCCGTTTTTTGCCACTCTCGTAGATCACTCTATTCATACATCCCCCAAGGGAGGGCGAGAAACGGCGCAGGAAAGCTCTCCCGTCTCACGAGGCCCTCTTGGTATTTAAGGAGACGGCAGCTTTCTGCCGATGACAAGCCTCGTTTCGACTGCCTTGCAGCGTCTGATCCGCGGGCCTTACAGTCTCAACTAATAGGTAACAAACAATTTTTCGGTGATTGAAAGGGGAAATAAATTAGGAATGCAGGTCGCTATCTTGACATATCAGTCTAACAAAGGTGTTGAGTAAAAGACGGCTCAAGCTAACAGCGCAGTACTGTGCCACTGAAGTCGCTTTCAAGGTTGTTGCCTTCTTCTTGCTTCGGCCAAGATTCAATTTGTGGCCACTTTGCAGGGCCAAATTATCGGGATTTAGCAGTTAGCAATGGTTTTCCACTTCAAAGCTTTCAAGGATGGGTGACTTATGTTCGCCACGACGGCGTCAAAGGTAAGGTAACACATGTGTGGCGCTTGGAATTGTGCGTTGTGGACAATGAGGATATTTTAATGGACTCTCGAGGTCTCTGCGTACTCTCATTTTCCTAGGCCACGATGTGCCAACATCCTGTTTTGTCCTATCTAGTCGCTGCAGACACTGGCCTTGTTGACTGTGCAGGCTGTGCGAATACTACTTTGTTTCCACTTCGTCTGGACCAATTTCCTCTCTCTTCGTACAGCACCCACCGGCCTACTCTGCCACCTACCGCATCCTCACTTCTTGACGGGAGCAACTTCTCTCTCATCAAAAACAACTCGGAAGATTAAACACGGCCTCCATGGTAGCTTCCCCCAGCGCAACTTCTTCTCGATCCCAAACGACGAGACGTTCCTCTCCACCGTTGGCTCTTTAGGGAACTTGCTTCTCTACGGAGACCATAGTGGTGCTATATGTAGTAATAAAATGGGTATACACCGCGACTTCTATAATGTCGGTTGGTAGTGTAGACTGAACAGCAGCTGTAGCATTAGCACTTCTGAAGCCAACTGCTTCAGTCAGAGTTAAATTAACTTAATGCAGCCTACGCGAAGTCAGTACAGGCAAAAAAGTAACATTGAAATGAGATCTTACAGTAAATCATGGGAATGAGGTGTAAATGTCTTGACGGCACAGCATTTTGTTGTCCAATAGCAAAAAACAGTATAGCAATAGTACAATAAAACGAACATAATAGCCGATGAGGAAGAATGAGGCACCTGGACAGGTTCGTTCTCGAAGGGAAGAGCCGTTGACGGCTGTGACGACGAGAGCGAGAAAGGAAAGTAATTATGGGAGAAGAACGGATACGTCGCTCTATGACCCCTCCCCCTCTCGTCATCCTCCCGAGAGGCCAAAAGTTCGGTCCTAAAGAGCCGAGGGAATAGCGTCATCGGTATCGTAACTGATTGCCGAGACCCGTGGTCCGTTCCTTTTTGGTCTCCTCCTGGTCACCAACAGAGCGTCCCTCTCCTTAACAAGTTGCACTCGCTCGACGACTACCACAGAACCTATTTCTTGGATTCTGTTGACGGATCAGGTTAACACGAGCTCCGCCATCTTAAACATCCTCCTTGCCTCTCCCAGGTTCTGATGCACACTAGCCCTTCTCAATTTCCACTCAGGCCTAAACGTCCTGCCCTCTCATCAGTGCTTAGGGGGGGCGAGTTCAGGATAGCAGTACATCAATCAGTAATCTGAGCCATTTCCCCGTAGCTTGAACGAAAAACGACAAAACGCCATCCTGACACCCGAGATGACCGAGGGCTCGGCTTGCTTGCGTCAGACGGTCCCTGGCTCCCTCCTGTTACCTTCGCGGGAGGATTCTTGCTAAGCACTACCTTGTCACTTAGATTCTAGTTCGAGGAACGAGGCGATCTTCAAGTCCTCCTCCGCAGGAGGGGCTTAGGTGTGATGATATATATATATGTATATATATATATATATATATATACACATACATATCTACCATACTTCACCAAACAAAAGCGTTTCTTTTTTGAATCTTTTTGTGCACCTAACTTTTTCTTTCTAGGAGTAGGCTTCGTATTCTTCGACCCAAGGAGTTAAGTTTTTGGCGCTTACCTAAGCTAAATAAAATGGCTTTTTTGTCGAGGAGATGCAAGACGAAGATAGGGAGAAAGGAAGAGATGTTTTCCCTTAAGGTAGATTGATTACTGTACAAGGACGCTCGGATTGGGCTAATAGATGGGCCAAGGATATAGAAATGTGGGCCCTCCTGTCTTATACCACCGGAGCTTCTTTTACAGGGGTTGTTTAATTTGCGTAGCTCAGATATGTTTTTGGCATTATATATATATATTATCTGCGCAATTTCTTTAAGGCTAAATAATGTCAGCATGTAATCTCACACTAAATTCGATAAGTGTACAGGTTCAAGTACATGTGCCATTTTAATGAAAATATACTACATATGTGAATATAAGTAGTGCGATACGGGGTGCGTCTTTCGTACTAGTGGTCTAAAAAATGTACATCCCATTATGCGGAACCTTCTATAGTTTTTAGGCCTTTTTAGAATGGGCCGCTGTACCAAACTCTTGTTTGCACGAAGCAAGGGCACCTAGTGTAGGTTAACATTATAATGTAGGCTTCTATAGGAAATTTTAGGCAACCTCAAACATCGAAAAGCCATTAGATGTTATCAAAGATCGCCAGTGCCGCTTGGAAAATTCAATTGCGCCAGGTAATAGAACCGGCCATTAGGACTTAGGTGTAGGACAACGGCCATAGTAGCGGTGTTTCTACTTTGATATTTGATTCATGCTAATTTCACAGCTGCCTACTGTGGTAGCAAAGCTGAGATGAGTTTGGACACGAATTTGTCCTGACGGATCAGAGGGTGCCATTTGGTCGATATACAATATTGCCTGTTCCGCCTTGTTTCATGCTTTTGGTCCGCAGGAATTCTATATTCACTATTGATGGGCCAAGCTGCAGCAGCCTATAGGGGTGCATACTTAGGTGTGGTCTCAGCGCGATGTTGTGACTTCATGTTAATTCGTTTAATAAACAGCATTGCATACTTTATTAGTTTGATTGTTAAGTCCATTAATGAAATTCTCTTCTGAAGGGCAATGAATCTGTGATTCAAATTGTCATTGTATTAGTATTCAACATTATGCATTTAGTTGCTACGCCGTAGATATGCAGAAACACGCTTCTATGAAATATTCTTTTGTTCTATTAATACATACGCCTATCAAATGTACCCATAACAGTAGGACGGCCGACGGTGTTACGGTGTCAATCTAACAGGCATAATAAAGTCAAATTTACTTTGATTCCAGTACCTACCCGATGTAGTTTACCTACTAAAAAATCAAGCGACAATATTTAAATATCCAACCAACACTACAGGTGCGAATTTGGGCCAGTCGGAAACATAGTTTAGCTATGGTGTGTTTGTCTGCTTCAAGCTCGGTACTCCGTTTAGGTGGGCCTAAACTCTTCAAAGCGAAGCGAAGGAAACAAACAGTATAATATGATATTGTATCTTATAATCTGACATTAGCCTCTGGCGGCTATATATAGCAGATGAAATGAGGCTGTACCCTTTATCCAGGTACACAGGAATACAGGCGCCACCGGTCTAAGGGAAAAGGGGGTGGAGCAGAAGAATGCCAACTGCCAAGGCCACTTGACCTTACAACGACCTACGCAGGCATTGGGTAAATTTAGACCGATTGTCCTCATTCAATTCTCTTTACGGCGCATTTACTTAACAGCCACTCTACTCAACCGGTGGAGCAGTGTTTTTGGCCACTGGTCGAGGTGTCCGATTCCGGAGAGGCGGTCCCTTGCCTTTCTGACTACGTTTCTGTCCTTCTACCAGCTCAGTAGACAACTTCAGTAGAAGGGGATGGGGTCATTCCAAGGGTCTTGCTATCCCTCTTTGTTTCCTCCACCTTTTTTCTTCGTTTCCCTCTTGCTGCGACCATCGCAAGAGTGGCAGCTTCACACTAGCGGCCAGAGTGGCGTAATGTCCATTTGTCTCCGTAATGGTAAAGCCCCTCCGCAACGCTCTCTTTGTTCTTACACTCCTGAGCGCGCCTGTCATAATAATGGTATTGTGCTTTTCTCTTGTCTTCTCGCGTTGCATTAGAACGAGCGTCCGTCTATGTGTGTGAGTCTACCTACACGTTTCTGTGTAAGTAGGCGCCTGGACGCCTGACAAATTCTGGCTCCTGTTGAACGGACCGCGACTTGTCTGAAGTCCAATCTCAGCCGCTCACACCGAACAATGGAAATGAAAGTGGGACCGGGAAGCTGTCGTACATGCTTGCTACCAAGCGTTTCATATTTACGGTGGAGGGAGCCAACGACTCGTCTGATTGTCCCTCCCTTTGCGCTAATGCTAAGGGCAAGAGAAGATATCGCTTAGCTAGTAACTCCAATTTAGCCTCTACGTTCTCGGCGTCGAGCTCGACGGTTCACTCGAAGCTCAGAGTGAACTCTTCGTTGTACGCTACATCGGGTGGAGGAGAAAAATATAACGAATGAAGGCAATAGAGACTCGCGTCGCTTACCTGAAAGCAGCAGGAAATGAAGAGAACTATTAGCGACCGGACCATCGGTAACTGACCGTCTGTTAAAATATAGTTACTGGAGAAAGCTTGAAACATAGAGTGCTATCGGTGCGTAAACGTAGAAGAAGGTGGGTCCCTCAAAAAACCGATTTTGGAAAAATTGCCAGCCTAATTCCCTTTCAGTAAAATAGCAAGCCTCGAAAGCTAAAAGGCATAAGATGAGGTCCGTATTGTAATTAGATATCGTTCGGTCTTGCGCTCGCACACATTTTTTTTTTGCGCAAACCAAGACGACCGATCTAGTTGGGAGGAAAACTTTTTTATATGTTAAGTTGTTTCAAACAGGTTGCTCGGAAGAATGTTCTGCCTCAAATATGTAACACTATAGTTGCATATTTTCGAAAATAATAATTTATTAGGAAACAAACAAGCAGCGTCGTACCTCTCAGTTGACAAATAGACTTCCTGTCTAGCTTATCAGTCGTTGGATACATTTTCAGCATACAGTGGCGAATAAATAATGTCTGTAGCGATCTGGGTAAAATTTTCCGTATTCGGCGCATTGTGTTACGTGTTTGTGGGTTAGAGATAAATTTAGCGTTTCCTAACAGGGTGGTTCTACCTTCTTAGCCATTTCCAAGTGAAAGTTTCTAATGCCTGTGAGTGAGAATGACTCCGGAAAATCTTTCACAGCCTCCACTCGAATATCATATGCAAAAGCTCCAAGTAAGCAAGCAACGCACTACCAGCCATCAGCTTGTGTCGACATAATGATAAAAACTCTAATTCGCATAGTTTTGCAGCGACTGAACATAAAAATATGTTCTTAGCAGCGCTTTTTAATGTTGAATATTTTAGAGAAAATCCCTCGCGTTTCCCAATGCAAAACTAATACCATTAGAAGTGCAACTTGCTAATATACATTGGCCCCAAAACCTGATGCTTCTGAAGATTCTTGTTTACCGAAATTCCACTTTGTGGGAGGAACTATGTGTAAAATACGAGTAAAATGGCTTCCCTGTAAAACGAACGAACAGATCTTATGTTATCACGAGGTATCAACAGCTTTTTCTACATTTATTCTAAGAGTGAACAACGCTTTAGAATTTGTTGCCTTTTTGGTCACAAACAGCAACTGTACACATTCAGTGTTTACAGCTAGGTCTCGTATCTAGCACTTGCACCAACATGACTGAGTGACCCATTACGATCAGATAAGACGCCCATATGCGAGGTGTCACTTGTTGCGAACGTATATAATTTATATCTACGTGAACATTTTCCAATTTTCAACATATGAGGAGCTTTCGAGGGACGCACTTCACGCGTAACGAGTGTTATGTTGATCTTGATCAACGTAGCGCTCCTAGAGTGAAGCTCACCCTCACCCGAAACAAGGAAACGCACCTTCGAAGGAGTCTTTCTCTGACAAGTGGGCCAAAGAAAGAGCCGGTTCTGCTTGAAGCAGTCAGCGTAGAAGGAAAACAAGCCAAGCTAAATAGCTTCAGTCGCGGAACTCCCCCACTCTTCAGGCCATCTTGCGTCCACTTTTTGCTTTGCAGCAGCATCAGACGCAGCAATCGGTTTCCTTTTCGAATAGCAGCAGTGCGCGTCATTTTATTCAGTCAGAATCTAGCAGACGATATCGACTGTTTTATACGTTGCACGTGGCACAAACACAGCGGCCATGGACGCTTCGCGGCATCGGTGGGCGAAGAGGTATTACGCTCACGACTCAAGTGGTAATATTCGGGAGAAATCTACATTCCCATTCGGCTTCTTATCGTCATCCAGCAAACAGACTAGACACGACGGCAAAAACACACTGTCAGCATGTAACACCCGCGTGAGAAGACGAGAAATTGGCTTAAGCGATCCTTTGACTTCTAAGCTAATGCTACGGTGGAGCTGGGAGTGCATGCTGGAGCTGGAAAGATGCGCAAAGCTTGTCCAAAGAATAGAATACGCCGCTTATCGGAGGTTACGGCTAGACACAAGGAGAATGAGGCTTGCAAAGGCAGCTAACACTTCTTCGCTTTCGAGTGAATTTAAGGAATTTTTAATTTTGGTGTCGGGTACTTTGTTCACTTTGTTCGCCGTTCATCCGTTGACGCCCTTTGCGCCTCAAACCCCCAATGCTATGTAATGTTATCAGACACCCAAGCACAGCTCCCTTCTACAAAGGGAGCTACACCACACTTGTGGCGCATGTGATGAGGACAACGAGAGATTGCATTGATGACATCCTAATGTGACGTTGATTTAAACGATTCAACATTAGAGCAGTGAGCTAGTTGACACGCAAAGTATCACTTTTTGAACATTTGCTAAGCAAAATTTCCCCATTGAAGTGATTTCATCCCAGTGACGGTAGTTGCCTACCTGTAGATATTTGTCTGTGTATGCATCCTTCCACTTTGGAAGTGTACTATTGCCTTTTCGTTCCAGCCTTTTCCCTTCTAATTGCGGAGAGCATATTCGTTGTAGTCATTTAAGAAAAAGAAATGTTTAGATTTTTCTCAATTTCTCAAGGCAATGAGATTTTCGTTCTCTGTACTCCAGCCGAAAACAGCCAAGAAACTACGGCTGAAGATGTCAGAAGATGAACGTTAGAGAAGATAAAAGTCTGCTCACAAACCCTGTCAAAAGAAATCGGGGCTGAGAGCGTGCGATAACTATACACCCGAGTTCTATACCGTTATCGTAGGCCCCCCGTTTTGTCAGAAGGTTTGGGATTCATGTTAAAGAGGATACGGTGATGAATTTTCTTGTCCTTCGATTTTTAACACAGTAGCGTCACACTAAAGGGGTGATAGACTGGCATCTGATTCCTGTGGAACGTCAGGGCAAAGAAGGTTTCGCGCGAGCGGAAAATCACTCTGACGCGTCCCTAATTTCCTAAGTAGTTCTTTTTTGAGGCAGTTCCTTCTGGTTGTGGAAGATTGGTCGACAGGATGAAGAGAAACGCGCAACATCGTACCATGCATGACTATTACGCGATAATTAGCTAAACTGCTGTATTCTCTATAGTATATGTTGGGAAACGTATGTCAAGTCCACATCACACGTTATAGCGTACGTGAAATCTATTTGAATTTTCCACTAACATATAGGTTTGTAAAAGTAGTGCACAATTACAAGAGATACAAAACGAACGATTAACGATGTTTACCTAGATTAAACACACTAAAAGATGATACGCTAGAATCGAATTCAAGAAGCCTACGCAACCAACCCGGCAAAATTTTGCACATCCCCTCGTCTGGTCAGATGGTTCCGATGAACGAGATAACTGCGATATTGGTACCGGGCCCACTGCTAAGACTCCTTGCTCGTTGTCTGTCTGAACTACGGGCATAGTCAAAGCAACGGCTAGCATGCTTAGAGAAGGCAGAAGGTGCACAGCTGACGTGAAGTTTGAAACGAAAATCCTCATCATACGTCGGCCACTTCCGTCAGGATGAAAGATATTTCCAGAGCAGTTTTACGCTGCTACAGACGTGCAGTTCATGTGGATTTTCTGGGACCCATCCTGACAACTGCGTATCGTCTCCGAGCTAAGAACCACGGCCACAAACCAAGAATTGGGCCACTAGATTATACAATCTCAAGCAACATACATTGGTGGACAAGGGTCAGCCGAATGCACTGTTAGGTAGAGATACCTCCCTCAGCTCTCCAAATACGTGCGTTCGCCGGTTTACGCGTCGCGGCGCGCATTGCCCATGCAAGAAAGACTTTAAGTGCAAACAGAGGTTGACGAGAGTGCCGTGTCACGTTCACTGCTGAACGCTAGCCAGATTTTCGAGAGGGCGTTCACGAAACGAGGCGACTTGTCTGACATTATCTAGAACAGATATAGCGCTTAAAAGGCGACATAAAAGCATTCGCACGAGAAGGAAATGATATTGTAATACACTACACAAAAACAAGAAAAGAACACAGACGATCGGTCAATCGGGATTTCTTCGAGTACTGACTGGCGATGTCCTTCAAAGATATCAATAATAATAATAATACTGTGTTTAGCTATGACAAAAGTAAACTTTAAGTAGGCTAAACGTTAGATATGTAAAATTTGCCATGGCAGAGACCCGTAGTGGTGCTGTTGATCGTTTTTATCTTTTTTAAATCAGCGGACAATCAATAAACACCTTTCGCGAAGGCTACGCGTCAATTCTAATAAGTGACCGTTGTAGCGGCGCCGTCTATCATAGCAAAATTAAGCTTTTTCTATATTGCTGTGATGTTGCCATCGCTGTACGAACAGACATATTTTAGTAATGCCTAGAAGTAGTTTAATGAAACACAGCTGAAGCTACTCTTTCCTAGCGAGGTGGTATTCTGACGAGGCACCTAGCAAGTCTCGTTATGGGCCATCTTAATATTAACAAATTTTATTTATGTAGAGCTTCCAACTTGACAGTTTGCTATTGTTGACAGCACCACTGTGCCAGTAACATCGCTCAATGTCGCTCTATTTGCATATTTGTAACGTAAGCCTTTTAGAATTAACATTAAATTCTAGAAGAGTGCCAAATCTCGTAGGGGCATACCAATGTCCAATATGAAAAGTACAATATTTCCTAAAAAGACCCGTAGCCAGCCCCTGGTAGCAATTTTTGAAACTTGTTATGTGGTTGGCGAACAGGAAATGCTACAGGGTCAAAAATGTTTGTATGTTCGCTCATTCGAAAAATCTTCCATAGCTTCAGGCAGTTGGAGCGAGGAGTTCTTCTTCATAGCACACCCTCGCCATTCTCATAAATCACGCAATCAACTCGAACTCGAAGTTTGCCCTCTGCTATGTTTAGGCCTTTTCCCTTTTGAGGATACAGACCCCACGACGATTTAGGGATAGCAGGAGAAACTTTTTTGGGCCAAAGTATGGTAGTTCTCATGTGTATATATACCTCCGACACTGGCCTTCTCTTTCAACTTTTAAAAATAAAGGTGATTCCACTCACTCGATACGAACATTTAACTAAAGTGAGCAAGTCTGCAAATCTCATATCGAGCCGCAGACGCGTTCTATAGATCTAAAATGCGTTCGTTTCTTTTCATCTGTTGCGGTTTGTCGAGTCAGATACCGTTCACAACCTTGAGCTAAACCTTAAGACGCGGCCTACTGTTCACCATCTCTCTTTCTAGCCTTTGCGTCTCCAGTGCCTTATCGTGAAACTGAAAACGCCACCATTGCCGAAATGCCCATTTCGTTGGAGCGTAGGTATAACAAGGCCCAAATACGACGCTAGGTGCCACACTACGGTTGTGCGGCCAGACTAACACCACGAACTGCCCGCGCACAGACTGTAGTTCTACTTGTGGGGTGATGCATTCTAAGGGTTCCTTTACTCGGTAGCGCACAACCAGGATGAGACCAGAGGGAGAGGTTGTAAAATAATTTGCGATAGCATCCATATTGCTGGTTGTACCCGTAGCCATCTTCATATGTGTCCTCGCTGGCTAGCCCCTTGGACGGCGCCATCCTGAAGTTCATATCCTGAGGATAGGACGGTTTTCGTCCGGACCGCCTGCACTATCATGGCTGACTAACCCGGTCGCCGGTAACTTGACTGTCGAACTGCCGACGGTCATTTACAAAAGTACACGGCTGTACGGATTATATAGACATATACAGCTCGGCTGGACATGGGTCTTTTTCTGCAGTGCATGTACAAGAGGGTGTTTGGACCAGGCCAGTTTGAAGCCTCAGTCAGGACTGCGTTTTGCAAAATGGAGTGATCATCAGCGACTTCTCTCTATTTATGCATTTACTGATTTTTTTCAAATCAAACAGGTATGCTTACAATAATTTCACCGGCCCTCTCACTTCCGCACATCCTGTACACATCATGTTTGTGTGCTTTTGCGTTTATGTGGGGGTTATCCCATACCAAAAACTTGAATTCTCTGATAGATATTATATATATAATATATATGACGAGTATATCCTCAGAAAAGATGTATATCATAAGTATACAGAACTACATCAATAAAAACGACATGTGCTGGCTGCAACTTTGCGTACACAATACATGTAGTACAGGGTAATGTAGACCTTAATCCCAAATACACTATAATCGAATATATATTGCATATCTTTTTTTTATTAGCCTCTTTGTCAGCAGAGATGGAAACCACCATATGGACAGCGTAGTGGGTAGCAAGGGCTCGTTCGCATTGTTTGCTATCAGCAGCCAATATATGTAATAGGGTTATAGGGAGTGGACAGTGAACGCGATATCTAAGAAGTAAATACACGCCATCCGTTGTCCATTAGTCTGAAAGGGTTTGAGATGGTAGCGTGTGCTTGAACCTCGCAGAAGTTGTTGACGGGTATACGACAGACGGGTACGCTAGGCTGGGCCGATATACTCTTTGAAGAACTATCAGAACCTAACGAGGAAAGTTGAGAGTGTATCACGCGAGAAAAGTTCGCATGAATAGCCAATTTCAGGGCGGCGACATAACAAGCCAAACTTAAGTAACCTTCTACTGCGGATCGAGCCCTGCATTTTCGCAGACAGGTAGAATTACCTAAGTAGAATCGAGCACACGCTTTCAGGGTAGTCGCACAACCTGATAGAGGTTAACAAATAAAGCAGGTCAATGACTGTGCTATGGCGTTATTGGCGTAGCTGTCTATATAATAATATTATAAAATTCAAAACAATTATTCTAAATTGACGAGCATGCATAAATCGAAACTATGGCATGTACCCTGAAAGCATGTACTGCATTTGCAGTATATAATGTCAGAATTTCGAGAGTAGTAATTTTAGGGGGCGCTTTCGTAAAGCATGCGTTAAATAGGCCGCTTCGGCTAATTTCCGATATTCAATTGTAGCATATTTGAGCACGTTATGATTAGGAGGATGACTAATATAGGTGAGTAACAACATACACTCCGACCCCGCAAAATAAACCGGTACCCGGCGAATCACAGATGGGGACGTTCCCAAATAAGCCAAACCACCTGCACAGACACTGAGCACAGTACAAGTAGGATTCAATGCTTTTATGCACACTTGCTTTCATAGTTGCTATTACGGTAGTGTAGCTACATGTCTGGTAGATCGCCACGCACGCGAACTTTTGCATCTGAAATTAGCTGTTAAGCATTAATAATTGCCTGTCTTTCGACGGACAATCGATTTTCAAATTTCGACGAAGGAAAGCATCTTTCAGCGACAAAGAGGTATTGGCTCCTAGGTATACTAATGTCTCAAGTCAGACACCAATGCACTAACTATAAAGCAACATCGTCTATATCTTTTCGTCGGCCGGAATTGTATGCAGCATCATCTAACAGTGTCCTCCCGTAGAGAATAACTAAAATTGTGTCAGAAGGCGCACCTGATATGCATGAAGGCTATAAGAGGATGAAATGGCAACATGGCAGAGGAATTGAGCACCCGCTATGACTCATAATAAATGCCCACTGCCCCAAGATTCCGTACAGCATACGGTCATACTCATTAAATTTGCTATTCAAGACTTGGCAAACGCCATTTGAATAGAGAGCAGCACCACTACCGCGAGTACACAAATAATGAGTTAGGTGATGTGACGAGGTGGCCACACACATTGCAAATTTATAACTGGGTATTTTCGACTGGTGGTTTCTTGTGACAGAAGCGACAAAACATCTAGAATTAACGAAATTACATTGTCCAACAATGGATTTGCACTGGAGGAGGGTCCATATTTGAGACTGAGAATTACATGAGTGAAGGTAATGTTGTCTAATAGTGTAAGTGAAACAATTTGAGACTCAGAACAGCTGAGCGAAAACATGAAGATCTTCATTCACACCCCTCATTCACATAAAGAGATAGAAATAGATCAGCTGCTTCTGTGTATTCAATTGTGCTAGGCGGTTAGCATAATAAGCCAGCGTGACTGCCGTGTTGGAGCTTGATAGGTTTGATCATTTTTCGCTGTGGTTTTTAATTGAGGCGTTTCCCTGTAACAATATTTTAATTAGCATCGAAATAATATTATAGACGAGATGATAATAGACAATGGGGGAGTGCCAATAATTTTTAGCACTGTCATCATCTGGTCGACTAGCAGCCGCAATATTGCACACGATACAGGTGGAAAGGTACAACCCTTCAACGCCTAAAATAACCGCGTTCCAGTGAGGAATCAGCGGCTACTCATAAACCCATAAAGATTCGCGCACGCGTTCAAACATTTAATAAAATATGAGTGAGCACATGCACATAGCCTTTACCGCAGGTTTTCTCCCTGGCAAAGGAGAGCTGCTGCAATATGATATACATATAAGTGCTCAAAACGTCGCCAGACATATATATTTTCTAAAGCGCAAAAGGAAAGGGTAAACGGCTTTTATGACCTACTTTACTGCTGTAGAAGTCGCTGTCCACTCTTGCGGTTGCTGCTGTAAAACTGTTTGAGGCCAACAAAATTCATATTAACAATACCCATGAATCTATCCGCTATATATACGTCCCGGCCGACAATCAAGGCAAAGAGCAAGGTTCTAACGAATGACACTCATTGGCTGTTCGACTGTGACTTCGAGAGAAAATCGATACATTTTTCTCTACAAGGTGATATCCGCAGAAAAAACGGCGGGCGAACATCGTAGGCATTGTTCTGCTTTGGAAATCATGGTATCAGGCTAAAACTAGCTTTTGTGGAGGCTAAAAGAAATAAATTAATGTTGGCGCTATTCCAAGCGCCATGTTCATGTAAAATTATGTTAGTAAATTACGTTTGATCCACTGACGAAAAACTGGCGTTTTATTTGCAGCTTTCTCAGCTAGAGGGGATAAATGATATTTTTCAGTTCAGCTGAGGAGCTCTCTTATATTCTCCTTACACGGGAGTCCACTCTGTGCAAGCTTATGAATGGCTGTATGAGTTTAATTCGTGTGAAACGCCTGGGTTTAGTTCTTCGGCGAGTAATCGACGATAGGGACCGTAGGGAATAAAAGTTGGGAACGTTGGCCCTTCAAGCTCTAACCCCAATAGTTGCTCCGGTTAGCCCTGTTTGTTAATCGATCCGTGATTCTGAAGTCCGATCCTCGTTTCTATCCTCCTCAGTTTCCGAATGGCTGACACGCCAATGCGAACAACAATGGTTCTGCCTGCGGCCCAACGGCTTTGAAAGCGTGTCAATACATGCATTGGTTGAACTATCATCGACCACTATATACAGAATTGAACGATACATTTGTTCGGGTTAAAGTGTGCTTGGAGCAGTAGCCGATGATTATAAAAAGAAAAGACAAAATTAACGACATTAGAAGTCTCATTTCGTTCATGGCCCTGCAGTTTTTCCACATTGGGACAAGAACTGCAACGAACGATTTTAGCCATCGACGCGGTGCATATCCCATTCTCGCTAATCAGCACTTGGATGTTACCAACCATAATTTCCCGTCTTGCTTTGCAACGTAAGCGAGTGCCTCGACAGACAACACATGCGTGCAACCGTTCCTTAACTTTCCGAATGGTAAACGGTGAAAAAATTGCTGAAATGCTAAACGGGATCGACCGGATTTAAAGCAAAACCTGCTAATTGCAACAACTGACAAAAACAAAGGTGTGAGCGAATCCAATATAGTGTGGAGAATCGTAATAGGAAAAGTACTTAAAATGGTACCGATAAACATCTTCATCAACGGGCAAGCCGGCTCGGGATAACGCTAGCAACATTGCTAGAGAAATATGCTAGAAACAGAAAAAGTATAGCACAAATAGATGTCGAGATAAATTATCAATTTAGAAATAATAAAAAAATAAACTGCTTTCATTCTTGACCCGATACACGGTCAATCATGTGATTTCAACCGAACAGCGTTTTTTTGAATTAACGACAGTTTTCTGAGAAATCCAACAAACTGTGGATCGACGATAGTAAGAACTGCATATGATATTTGCTAAAGCATTGTAGCAATATATCTACATAATCAGCCTCCTATACGGTACCACCTGGCAAATAATTTTATTTACGAGCCTTAGCAATTCCCACACAATTATTATCCACGCCTTTTCAGAACGTTTGAAATTGATAACTGCCCATTGAAATGATCTTCCGCTCTATCAATTCGCTCCGTATATGTGTGATAATGGACGTCGATAATTCAAAGTGCAACGTTCAAAATTACATTCGCTAACGCGCGCTGGTAAAATGTGCAACAATCAAACCTACTTTTCTTCGAAGAAAACTTCGTAACTGGCTTCCTTTTCGGTAAGCTCACGCGAGATTGCTCAGCTTATAGGGAACTTCATACAAGCGCTAGTTTGAGCATAAAACATCGACGTTCTACAATTGTCAGCTACGACCAATGACGAAGAACTTTGGGGATCGGATTGCCACGACTAATAAAGTGATGGTCTGCAGCAATAAACAGCGATGACTGGCGGTGTGCAGGAGTGCCCTTGCGTCGATATCAATTTCCAATCAGAATAGAGGAGGCACCCTATAAGCGAATCCGGAGATGATTTGATGCGTTTGTGACGTTCCGTTTAGTGCTCGTCGCTAGCTTACGGTGTAACGTTACTTTCGCAGAGGGTGATGGCGTTAGTTCGTAAAGAGTCTATTATGAGCCAGCTGACGGACAGAGATTAGTTGTAATCTACGCGACGTCGCAGCGCAGAAAATGCTACATGAATTTTTTTCTCAGACTACCAGGGCAACTATTAATCAGAGCAGTATTATAGCTACGATTAGCGACTGCTTTTTTCAAAAGATTAGCTAACACGCGGAATGAAAAACGCCAGATTCAGCCAGGCTTGTCATAATGGCAATATGACACCCACCTATAGACATTTTTCACTGTAGCTGTAACAGTTTTTGTAGTTGCTAAACCATGTCACGCGAGCGGAGATTCAGATGACTTCACCCATGAGGTATTCACTTAGCAACTTCATTTCTGAATCGTTACTGGGCTGTGTCCTTTCCCGAAGAGGTGTAGCAACAATTTAACCGCTTCTAGACACGACAGACCATTTCCGTTCAAGGTGAATCGAGTTCAGAACCGCTGAACAAGTTGAAGCGATGGCTTGACGATCGCTCTACACGAAATTATTTAGCGTGCGTTCCACTAAAGCGATTATTTCATAATCAGCTGCACTACAAAAACTGGCGCCCATTCGACCAGCATTATATTAATTAGCCGAATTAAGCAGAGTAGTATTCGATGAGAACCCAAATGCACCATCGCTATGTGAGATATTGCAATATAACAGTAAAAAGTAATTCATTGCCTTGTTAGTTTGTGGACGGTTGCCCCACTAATTAATTAGTTCTACGAGGGAAAGTTGCGCGTTTTACTCTTTCTTCAAATGACTGTATGTTTTATAGATTCTGCACTATCACTTTAAGTAAAAACAGATAGCAGCAAGGCTTTTGAGTCACAGTGTACACCCAGCGCCTATGAGATTTTGAGTTTAGTCAAGTTGCCTGAATTATACGTATTACCACTACTTGCTTAGCAGCGAGGAGAGTCTATTATTCAACAGCTCTTAATAGAGCATGTAACCTTCAATAAAACAAAAACGTTATATACATTGAAAAATCTTGGCGTACAGATCTCTGTCTGAAAGGATGGCTTGTTGATACACTAACATCGCCAGCTACAGTTTCAAATGATGCGAAAATATTGTATATTATAGACGTTGCATTAGCTACTTGACTCACCGCTGAAGTTATTACATCAATGAAATAAAGCTTTTGGAAATACCGTATGTTCGTTTGTAAATAAAATATAAGGCGTCTACATTGTTATGTCATGTGGACGTAAAAACCACCTAGAACAAAAGTACACTTGTTTGTTAGGCCCATTTATAAACCAAGAGGTCATCATGCTCTCAGATGCGTATTTTTATTCTATCTGACCGACCGTCAGTCCGATCATCTGAGAATGGACGATAGCCGTGGTTGTCAATTGGGATGCAATGGCTCAATTTGTTGTTTGGGTAATTTTTTTGCCGCGTGGAAACGCAAACATCAAAATCAAGCGAATGGTGAACACGAATAATATAAAGGAACTTTTTGCATTGCTAGTCTTCTTAGCGCCATATGAAAGCAGTGCGTAACAACAAAAATGAGATAAATCGTGGATTACTTAGAAAAACGTACAACGTTTCATTGCTAGGACTGGTAGAAATGCTGTTTTTAGAAAGCCTTTAGGCTCCTGTGTGGTCTAGCGTTGCCTTGTTGATATTTGTTCGATTACCATAGGTTCTCAGCACGCTTGGCGTACGATTAGGTTTCAATACAGTCCCTTGCACGGTACAAAAACAGTGACGAAATGATCATAGCGGGTGACCATTCAGCATTTGACGGTTGTTTGATATTATCACTATTCTATTAGTATCAGAATTGTACACTTATCACGTCAGAATTCAACTATATATATATATATATATATATATATA
>MNPL01004851.1:0-33948 GCA_002081605.1 Tropilaelaps mercedesae
TATATATATATATATATATATATATAATAAAAGAGAGGTCAAAATTAGATAAACACGATATCAAATCATTAGTGTCAATATATGATTTCGAGTCCACAAAAACTACAACTAGAGTACGAATAGTTAGAACTAAACAACAATCCCCCAGTTAAGTCATCTTTAATAGCCACAAAACGAATAAATCAGAAAGAGGAAAAGATATAATGAAAGAATTTACCAAATGAAATAGAAGCATACAAACTATATGCACTGAACACGGAATAAAGATAATGCTGATAGTAAAAAATAATGTTAAATTTATTTACTCTTTATCACATGATATAATAGACATACTCGTGTCCCTATTTTTATGCTATCTACTGCTAATTACAACTGACAGGAGAGACGTTTAGCTTCAAGCCTAGCTTTCATTTACGACAACTACCGGGACACTAAGAACAACTAAAACAGCAAGAACAGAATCAGAAACGTTTGTCGCAAACATAGTCCCGGTAAATAGGGGGAGAATATATTTTTGGTGTCTTCACTTACTACGGCTAAAACCAATTTTTTGGTTAAATTGTGCCAACACCATATATAAAGGAAACTTAGGCGGAACGTGAACACTCGTCTTTAGAAGGCCTCATTGTACAGTGGATCTCGTATTAAAGGCTAGTGTAGGTTAAACCCGTGTCGCGGGCATATATACTACTCATAACTTTAGTACGACCAGAGCTATCCATGAGTGTTGTACCTTTTTCGATGCCATTACTAATTTCCTAATTGGATAACGCTATAATATTGTCATAGAAATCTGTGATGGTGTTATTTAAATTAATGAGCTTGGGTGTCTTACTTTCTTTTGGGCTTTACGACAATAGTATAACGTCGTTTTAAACTGAAGCAGGAGAATTCCAGGGAGCCATATGTACTTTATTGATTTCCTAAGGCTGAAATAAATCTTACAACACTCAAGTTCGTTGTATGCACATAGTTTTTAGCATTTTTGTTTGCCAGCTCAACATGTGTCATATTCTTATTGGCACTGAAAGCAAGGCACCTTTTTGAATAAATGTATCTGGTGTTGTTTGTACTGATATATGGACACTTATCTAGATAAGTGACAATATGTTGTACAAAAAAATAACCATGTTATTTGACATATTTTTTTCCTCTTACATAAGATTTATAAATTTAATATTTAGTCTTACATTCGGTTAAGATTCGTATGTTTCATATTTAATCATTTCGCTCAGTCACTCGATATTTCAGGAAAATTTCAACCGGCTGAAAAGAACAGATGTACAACAAAAAAGTTAAACAATACATAGTGAATTCATGCCAGCAACATATCTGATTTATTTTTTTGATCAAACAGTATTATTATCTATTCGTCTCTATAATATACAGAGGGTATACGAAGTTAATGTACATTGCCGTACATGATGGTTCGCTCTTCTACCTTACACAATCAAGATACTGCTCAACATGTATTTATGGAAAGCGCCGCCTCTATTCCTAAAGATCGTTTATTTATCGCTACATTATACGTTTATTTTTATTGGCTGTCACTGCTCGAAGATGAGCTGGAATCCGTAGACATGACTTCGACGTCTTCATTCTTCACATCCATTGCTCCAGCCTGCAGTCCAAGCGGAGGTAGATGAGGTTTAATATCTTGCGGGCCCGAGCTTACTGTTCCGGCAGGGGCATTCATCTGCCAGAAACTTCCAGGAGGCCCAGCTCCAACCGAAGTTCCTCCCATTGACCCACCGCCCTCTAAAATTCATACGTCAGATAGACATACACGTCACCACACGCAGAACAACATATATTACTTTTGTATTAAGTTCAACATATTTGGTATTCATTTGACTGTATATGAAATCTCCACAAATAATGGTTTCTTAAAATTATAACAAATCTATTTACAGCAGAAAATGCTTGGCTAGTAGCGACTTTGGTTACTGGGGTCTTCAATAAAAGAAACAGTGGTGCACACACATACAGGGGCAATGTTACAAACGTATGAAGAATTTGTACAGTCGTAATTTAAAAGCGGCAGCGTACATGAAAATAAGATTCTGCAGAAGGAGGCAGTTTCATCTCCAGAGCGTAGTCACGAAGGATAGTGTTATGTTCCGACCCACTAAAATTACTACGCGACACTTTAGAATATTTACAGGCCCAATTTCTTCAAACATCCAGTAAGCGTCGAAAGGCAACTACTGTTTATAGGTAGGAGTACGTGCAGCTTTTAGATATTTTTTGAACAACCGCAAGCTTTATTCATCTTTATCACTAGAGACGTATATTAACACAAGACAAAATGTAAATTCAAACCTTCGTTGGTTTCCTATGGGCTATATACCTATAAGCAACCTGGAGCGTGTATGTATATATACACATAGAGAGAGAGAAAGAGACAGAATTACTAAACGAGGTAAGTTGGTCAAATATCAAACTGTCCCAAGGCTTGGGACTCCAACATTCAGCTTTGGCATAGCAGATTGATATATATTTTGTTAAAAATTATACCTAAAATATTATAAGCCTAAAATATAAAGTTTATGCAAAGAATATATGCTCAAACTCTTATGCATAAAATATATGTTCAAGAACACGCAAAGAACACTATCTAAATATAAAAATGACGTCCTCGCAAAGGTCTGAGATATGAAGAGCCATATGTACTCGACCCATGATAATTAAAATAAGCAAGGGCTTCCAAATGAGGGATTACAAATGAAGTTTTGCAATTTTGACATTAAACGCAATATGTAATAAATACGTTAGGTAGATCTATCGATCAAATTTCTTATTATATATTTATCTCCCTTCTATTTCAATGTCGCCAAACCGACATAAAGACAACATGCGAATAAAATTGGTAGCGTAATAGAAATGGTCTACCTCAGTCGTTGCACCGATTGAGCATACAGTTACATGGTAAACGTCGTAAATTAAATCGATGTGTTATGAAGAACCTAAGTTGGATAAAAATAGTCCGTTTTGCTGTTATTGTCTAAGACATTAAACGTAAAAAATCTAGTAGCTCAATTTTCTCCTATACCCAGAGAGGTACACAATCTACAGCAATGTGTTGCGTGTGTTGGCTATACAGATGGTAAGCCGAACCGGTTGAAAAAAATGCATTTGCTAACTGCAATGTGATTATTACCAGAGTGAAATACGCGTAATCGGAATGAAAACTAAATAGTATCTAGTTTAGACAAAGAGGGTTTCTTGCTAAAAGCATAAGGCACGATGCTTACTACTGTTCAAAGATATCGGCATCAGAGACGAAGAGTATCTGACTCCGAGCAACTGCAGAGAAAACCGCCTTTGCACCGGCGATTATTCCAGAGCTCAAACAAAGTTTCGCTTTATTTTAGCATTGCCAACCACGTGCTTGCACGAACGTCCCCGCACAACTGGAAAACCAGATTTTTCCCAATGCAGTTTCAACAATGTGCATCCGGGTTAGGGAACCGTTTAGCTGTGGCTTGTCAATGATTGGTAATAATGTGTTTCCATAACCCATGTCCGCTATAAAAACCACTCTCATAAAAAAATATTGCACAGTCTAGAGCCCCGTGAAGCAGCTAACATACTTAAAAACCGTACAAACTAACTAGCCCAAAACGGATAGGCTCTGTGTTAGGACGAATAAAGCATTAGAGATCAATCAAACGTCTGGTTCCAATATAGAAGCACAATTTCTTGACATGTGGTGGCTATAATTATCCATAGTAACGTTTTGCCGATACTATTAGCAACGAGCTGACAGGTCAGTGCGCCTTGATAACTCATCAATAAAACCAAGCTATGTTCCGAGTTGGCTCTCACAGTTCTAATTTAAGAATTAACTGAAAACGTGAAAACATTTAAGTCGAATGAGAATGAAAAAATGAAACATTCTTCACACTATATTGTATTGATATATCGTGCTAATTCTATTACGACAGATATGAAAAACAATTTCATGCAGCGCATAATTGGCTGTCATGAATAAAATGTGCTACTGACACGTTGACACGTATTGGTGTGATTCATGAGCCAATTGAGCAAGCTAAAGGCTTTGAGTTAGCTCCGGTGCCCTGCCTTAGGCTGCAATGTAGATGCGTTTGAAAAACATCCATACACGTACCTGTTGCAACGTAGACGAAAATGTAAATCTTTAGAAGAAGTACACTTATATTTATAGATTCTTTACAAGAGAAGCTTTGTTTAAAGACGTTGGTCGTAGTGACGATGAAATCTCACAGTAGCAAAAACGCAGTCTAAAGAAGTTCTATACACTATTGATGTTACTTTTGGTACCGATGTAGTCGTACACACTGTGCTACTAAATGAATGGTCCTTCAAATGTCCAAATTGCTACCGAAAAGCACAGTCATTATTAACACCTTGACATTTTCGCTCCTGTGTATAAAGGGCGTTTTAAAAACAGAGCCATTACAGAAAGCAAAATGTGAAGGAGTTTGTAAACAACTCGCTTTATGCATGTTGTCACTTTCCGGCGAAACTACTTGTATAGCCTTGCCTTACATTACTTGTCTTACATTTCAAGACCTTTTTAAAATAAAGCAATCGTTTTCATAAAATGTGGTCTCGATACTAGCATAAATATCAAGGCGGAGCACTAACGAAAGGAACAAGCCATTCTATCACAAGCAGAGTCAAAATTCTGGAAAACATAATACAATTTTTAGTATTGCTATCGCATCTAATCAATTTACTATAAAAACTCTACATAGTGCACTAAATTTGCATATTTTTCTCAGGGAAACTTAGCCACTTTCATATACGTGTATCTATATAAAAATCTTTTCGTAGATAGGAAACCATCTGTAAGCGCGTCCATCTAAAACATATGTGCATACCATGCATAGACCTGCCGGCGTCAGTTGGCGGTAAGGGCAAATCGCTCATTCTTCCCAGGAATCCCTGTCGCATTTCGATATCCGTCGGATACGGCCGCCTGGTGTCTCCCTGTTGCCAATTATGAGGTGCCGCCACCGCGGACGAGGCCGAAATTCGGTGGGCATACTTGATCAACTCCTCTGAGGAAACCTGTTTTTCTGACGCTTTTTGAATCGAACTAAGCTTCTGTTTCGCCTGGTAGATGGCCGTTGCCTGCAGAGCAGAGGTTTAAGCACAAGGGATTAGTAGCGTTATATTGGCCACTTCACCATGTAGCTGGCTCTTTGAGAGGTCGCTTTCGAATATAGTGCTATACGCCCGTAATGTATATAGCTGCAGCGGCAGTCATTTTTATGATCACGAGCTCCGTAAAAGCTCATCGATAAATACGTTTGTAAACCTGCATACACAAAAAGGAAGTCAAAGCTGAAGCTGGGCACTATTTTATGAAACCTGTGCACCAGATTTTCAGAGCATTCCTGCGTTTAATGCATATTTGCATTAATATAAATATTCTTAGAACTTAAATTATTACACCATTACAAAGGACAGGTTGCAAATCTTGGTACTAGCGTCATCGGTAGCAGCATTCCAGAAAGAGAATCTAAAGCCCAAGGATGAATATTTCGATGCAATGCAATATTATTTTCACCATGTCCCAAACCTTGACCTTGTTTTTTTGGTGTCTCTCAACTTAACTTGCTGTTTAGGCTTGTCTGGCTGGCACATTGCACTGAATTGTTACTTTGCGTCAATACAATGTAATCCATTTTTGAATCCGCTTAGAATACATGTTTTCAATTATTTTTTTAAGGGTAACATTTCTGCAAATTTTATTCTTAGACGCTGATCCAATTAAATGTTAATTAAGAAAAAAAGATGGAATATATTCGCTGCAACATTTGCTGCATAAACGGATATTGCAAATTTGTGGAAAACTACTTGTCCCGTCATGCTCTCTTGGGTTGGCATCTATTGCATTATTATTCCACATCGGTTTTAATAGTACTCCTTATGGTGAAAGCATAACCGCCACACTAGATATCCGACGGCGACGTTTTGAAATCAAATCTAAACGTGAATATCTATTCTTTTTTAAGGCTGATTATCAGCCAACATTTAACGTCCACGGTAGCAGTTTTTGCATTACTTCGTATGACGGACCCCATATAAATGTAAATGTGCACCGGCGGGGATGAAACCCGTGCACCTACGTGTCTCCTCCAGTCGCAAGGCGTATACGAATGCACCAAGCCACCGAGCTCGAAACGTGAATATATAGCTTGTCACAACATACCTGTTCGTTCAAATGAGTCAGTAAGTTCACAACTAAAGTTACAGTTAGGATACGTGCGCTGTCACCACAGAGTATACATACCAGCAGCATATTTTTGGTGCAAGTCATAATAATAATCATAATCTGTGCAAGTTAAACCTTCGGCACTCACCAGTAGATTTTCCGCCTCTTTTAAATTGCTCTGCAAAGTATGAATGTCTTTGTCTTGACGGTCTACTTCTTCTTGAAGCGCCTCGATTACCTCCTCCACCTAGGATATTCAAAATTTGTGGACGATTAAATCATAACTCTTAATTTTACTTTGAGGCTTACTTTTACTTTGAGGTAATCTTTTCAAAACCGACCATAAGCTAATATTTAACTTACGGGAAACTGTCAAAAACATATGTGGACTGAGTGTTCGCAATGGTTAATTTCAACTACAGATAACTTTGTCCATCGAGATGTTGATTAAAAAACGCTTGTCGGAAGCATTTTTTGTATTTATCTTCAATAATCCCAAATTAGTTTCAAGTATTATTCGAATATAAAGTACGATGCAATAAGTAAGACTGTGATGTCCACAATAAAAAAACGGATGCACCGCTTGCCTATTCGTTCAAGGCAATAATGCCAAAGCACATGCCTTATCATAGATCTTGAAAGCAAATCATGTTCGTAGTATAAGGACGTGCTCTTGGTGTATCTCAATTGAGAGAGCTACACACCTTCTCCTGTTTCCTTGCCTGTTGCAACAGTTCCTTCAGCTCGAAATTCTTGGCAACTAGCATTTCGGCTAACTGGAGGTGCTCCTGTGAAGATAATTTCTGCACCTTTGGTGCCAGTAAATTTTCCACGAGTTCCCTGTACGAGTATGTATTGAGCAAGAGTTGCATCGAGTCATATTAAACTGATGAAAATTGCTTATTGACAGTAAACAACAAATGTAACAAAAAAGTATACATAAATAAATAATCAATGCGGTGTAAGTAAATTTTACACATTGATGACTATTATTAAATAAATTCTTTAATTTCTGCGTGCGTTCAAAAGAAATTTTCATTTCAAAGAATCAGCTGTTGTTTTCGGCAAATATATAGTAAGCGGCTAGATAAGTCCATCTATGGCGAGATAGCTGTTATAGACTCTGAAAAGATAAATATGTGAGTAGAGCACGTGTGAAAAGGATGCCTTCCAATTATATGCTAAATACAAGATAGTAGATATAGTGCAAACTTTACATATATGATAATAAATGATTTATTTAATACATACTTAGCGATAATTTCCATATCGTCGATAACGCGCAAAAGCTTCCCCTTTGTCCCAGTGGCGGCCATCTCAACGCGTTGAGATTTCTTGGTGACAATTTCGCTATAAACCGTAACTTGTCAAAACCAACCGTATTTATCCTAACACTATACACCAGCACTATTTAGTGAGTTTATTAAGAAGGATGCTGTAATGAGCGAACACCGTTAATTTGAAACACTATTTCTGTCTTCTCGATGGCTGTATCGCATGTTCGAATAAACAAATGAAATACTTCAGAAATTGTATGTGATATCTGCTCAACCACAAACTTCATGACCTGCACGTTACTCAGAATTATTAGCAATTAATCTTACGATGAATATTAATAAAATTGCAGGCCATAGTTTGATCGAAAGTGTTTAGCATTTTGCATGAGTCAAATATCCAGAATCTTTCGCCCAACGTACGACACTCTCTATTTACAAAAGGCACATTCGAGAGACGTGAGGGTTCAATTAAGTACAGGCGCTCAAAAGTTACTCAAACATTTTATTCTAAATGTGTGGGTTGAACACCTGTTGATAAAACGAAATGAATTATTTTGCTAGGCCTACGTGTTGGTATCGGACACGTGCTTTTTGTTGGTATCCTGAGCTTTTGACGGGTTCACACATGACCTGGTTACTAGGAGACATCTAGTTCTCGCACCTGCTCAAAGGAAAATTGCATGAAATTCTGTTTCACAGAACTGCTTTGTTTTTGGATGGGTAGGGTGAACGATAGCCTTACTAAACAAGTGTCTTAGTAATCAGACGCGCGACAGTGATGGTAGTGAGTGCTGCAAAAGTCTTTTATAAATTTTAGACATGTTTTCCGACTCAGTTGGGTGTTCGAACTGTGCTTCGATTTCTGAGGTAAGTAGGGGACGTTAACGGTCAGGTGCGTCCTGCCTAACGAACTTTGCTGTTTCTCAGGAAATATCTGTTAAGTATATTAGATTTTACCGGCAAGAATACTCTCCTTCTTTTAAATCAACGCAAAATATTCGCTACCATTTACATTTCGTTTTATATACGAATATTCATTGGCGTCCTTCGTTTTCGCGATGCGCGTGTTTGTATCCTTATTTGCCTATGCGTGTGTTCATAAGTTCGTGACAACGATTCTGCTCGGTCGCGCAATAACTAGATAGATGAAAAAGATATATATCTTTTAATTTAAATATTAGGATTGATCAAGGATTATTTCAACTTGATAATAGGTGGGTGTACATTTTAATTTATGCTGTCTTCAGCGATATAAATAATTACAACTGATTATCGAATTTAAGTGAGTATATTTCATAAGCAGTATGTTCTGTACATTAAGGCAGCTTTAATTAGCAGGATATTCAAAATAGGCGGTTTTTAAAACGGTGCGCACAATTTTTGACGAGCTCAAACACTGAGATTATTAACCGTCTCATACAACGATGTCACTTCCAGCGCGCCAAATTAATTAACGACCTCATCCGGAACCAACAGTAAGTATAATTATATTAGCATAATTTGTAAATTCAAGTATATTAGTAACATATTAATCTCTTAAAAGGAGCATTTGTTGCAATGCGTAACTACAATTTTCTTGCTAATAGATCGTTGGCATGCTCTAAGTTTGTGGCAAAGGCTGCTGCGCGCAAATGAAAGACATGTGTAGTCGACTGTTCATTTTTCATTGGCATCGCAACGATTGGGCACTTGCTTAAAATCAAACAACCCCATAGGGACTCTTCGAACCACTGATGAGGAATTTAGGGATTACTAGCAATTGCCATTTGCTCATTTCCACATTTTAATTCTAGCTGAAAAATGTAAAAGCATGAGTTATTCAATAAACCGAGATTCTTAATTATAGAAGTATTAGTATTCCTAGAATAAACAGATATATTCAATGTTTGGATGTCACACACAATGGTTGTAAAACCATTTCAACCGAAAATAGTTATATTGTACTCGCTTAACATTCTAGTTTCGGTACATTGTAAAGGCTGCAATTTGAAGATGCAAAAAATGCGTAATTTTTATAATCATATTACGGGAACGTAGCGTCTATTTCCTCGTACGCATGTTGATCCAACTGCAGCTGCAACTCTGATTAACTGAATTATGTTATATTATTCTTGTGATCGTCCTCATTTTTTAACCTTAGTGAGGTCGTCAGTTCACTACTTTCGGAGAAACAGGTTTCATCCTCATTCCGGAATATTGCAGCTCAGCTCCGCCAGCAAAACGAACATCTTAGTTTGGAATGCTCGAAAATATCCGAGGAGTATAAAGCGGCACTTGAGAGACTACCACCGCTCCAATCGGTTAGAGAAGCAAATTTCTTACGTTTTAAAAGCGCTTATTTTTTCCATTTGAATTTTCTCAGGTAATTATTATCTATTTAGAATAAGTTAACGTTTGATGTATGTAGAGCATTAAATAAAATTAGGTAAAAAAGTACTTTTACCAACGAGTAGCATTTTAGTGCCGAATATTGTATACAGGATACCGCGTATACAAAAATAATGGGTTACTTTAGCTGTTTATATTCATAGCGCAGATACCAGTAAGTTCATGTACCTTTTTTAAGCGGGTGCATGGGTTGGAAGCTGAGCTTTCGAACAAAATGGCCGAGCTCGAAGAAGTGAGACATGAATTAGGTCTAGCCCGTCTAACTGTAAGTGGCGCTGTCACCTCCGGCCAGACGTCAGGCATCGGTGAGCAGGAACAAAAAACTAAAAAGCTCGAAGACAAACTCCAGAAACTGGAAGCGAAAGGTGCGTTAATTTCGCATATATTTTTGGTAAAATCCATTGATTTAGTAAATATTCTTGTGCATTGTTCTTTAGAATATTACTTTAAGTCAGATATTCACATTTCTAAACACTTTACTAACTTTAAAATTAGTCACACACATAAACACCACGTCCACACGGAAATAAGAATATTATTGATTCAGAAAAGCTTGCATTGAAAGTACGCAAATTAATTTGCGTTTTCTTAAAATTCTTTTAATCTTATTTGATATGTCAACAAACTAGCAAGATATGTCTGGTAATTTATCAACGTATTAGATGAATCTGTGTATCCTTATGATACTAAAGAACTCGGATAATGTGATTTATTATCATATTATTCAAATTATATATATATATATATATATATATATATAGATCCTTTGCTTTTCTCCTAAATTGCTTGCAAGTCAATGTTAGTGTTCGCATCTGTGATGAAAATAAAGGGTAGTGTAGCAACCAATGATTTAGTGGCAGCACACAATATATATGTATATATATATACATATATATGTAGTGTTCAATTTAATTCAAAACGTTTTTTACCACTTGTTGGCACAGCAAGCAGGTAACGTATCTGTACCTAGAGTAAACAAGAATTATGTTCACTTTCAGAACTTCGACTAATGCAAGTGTAGTTGGAAGCATTTGGGTAATTCTAGGTAAAAGGCAAAAACAGAGAGACTACTTCTTTAACAGTTTTTTTTACTACAGTTTTAAACTTTTCGTAGGCATGACTTGCTCTAGGAACTCTGGAAGGGAATTCTATATAATGAAATTTTTGAACCCATTTTTATTTTTCGGGCTCTGTCGTTGTAAGTGGGATCTGTAATACGCGATTTCTAGCGCAAGGGCAATTCGAGAATATAGAGGGTAGAAAGGGAGTACGCACTTTCTGAAGTTCACATTAGGAGTCCCTTATGAATTCTCTTATAAGTTTATGGTAGATACGAGATTTGAATATTTAGGAAAGGTCCTCGAGGAACGCCTCGAGTTGGCGTTCAAACCTATCGGCCAAGGATATTCTTGAGGTGCTTCATTTATTCTAAAAATACGTTTTTGAAGTGCAAACGACGCATGTAGCAGTTATAGTGTCCATGCCAGATCGCCTCTAAATAAGAGATTAGAAGAATAAGAAAGGTTTGGAATACTTTTATTAGGATTTCGAGAACTGCAGAATTTAAGCCGCGATAGTTAGCCAGAGTCAGATAGAGTCGATGTCTGATAATATACAAAAACATTTCAATATAAAAAAAAACCATTTCCCGCTGTCTATCTCATTCTATTACATTCAGCTCCTCCAGTTTTGTTGTTATCGCTTTCATTGGGTTTTTTCTTTCTTAAATTCGATCCGTTGGATAGTGTTGTTTAAACTCGAATTACCTTCCTGTTTGATAGGTAGAATGTGCCAGAGCTTAAAATTGAATCTTAACACTTGCGGCTGCTTTTTCGTTTGCGTGTGATCTCTCCAACTTGGCACGTAGTGTTCGCCGTCCATTTCGGAAAACCGTTATTTAGTGATCTGATATAGATTTCTCAACGTCTTTTTTCAAACGAATCCGATGGAAGAAGACGTGCCCCATCTGGACGTCGAATCTTTTACCTCCATGATGGATCAATTTGTCGGAGAGGGATCTACACCTCGCTTTATCGATCTTTGGCTGGATCGCATTGATTTCAGATGCTACTCTAGTCTGAGCATCATCATTTTTAATATACATTAAAACAATAAAACTAGTCAATGTTAAATAAACATTTTTGGGAAGGATATTTTAACACAACTGAGTTTATCCTTACATTTAAACCATGATTATAGGCTGATTTGGAAACCTGACAGCGCTTTTTTACGATATAATTAGTACGGATTGTTCAAGTAATGAATGAGACTCGCTGGGGAGAATGACCTTTTTTAATAAATTTTATTTCCTGTTATAATTTGCAGTCAATGTATATGCATATAATGTCAATGTATATGTTGGCCAAATAAAAATTGCATTGTTGTTTTTAAATTCCCCGCGGGAATAACTATGAGAAATACTGAATATAATCGCATCTCTTGTTTTGTTCCAAATAAATTTACACCGGCCACGTGAGTAACATTACAGCGAGTCTGATCAAATGGTCTTCGCTGTGTGCTTTGCCGTGACCCGTGGCCAGGCATCATCTGCTGTTCTGTAGAAATCATGACATGATTCATCAGATTCGGTTTAAACTGTTGGAGTTGTACATTTTTATACGAAATATGATAGAATTAGGCACTGAATACCTCCGCACCAATTATTCTTTAGCAATGCCGAGACATGGAAACATTCGGATCACTTGTAACCACAGAATTAATTGAAGCCATTGTGGGATATGGCCAAATGAAGACTCGCTCTTAAATATATTAAGATAAGCCACAATTGAACTGTAAAACAGGGTGTTTCATGGTAGATTAGTTTCTCGTATACATGAGTTATCTGCATATTACGTTATAAGAGAATTCAGACAGCACAGTAATACATTGAACCAAGACACTGCCTAAGATGGTAAAGTAATAGTTTTACAGATTTAAACTTTACGACATATTCAAAACAATGACATACTCTGAGTCAGGAAATATGAGAAGCCCTCTTTGCTCAAGTGAAATGCATACCGGCTGTATTTTGTAGTCAAGGCGAAAACGTGCAACAAAAGCAAGCAAAGCTAAGCATTCCTTTCTAGTTCCGCTTATGCCATGTGATGGAATCGTATTTAGGTGCGGCCTTCCCGAGCAGAGAATAACTTCCTACAAGATAACATATTAGTGTTTTGAGTTAGCCCTCGTACCAAGCGCGAGAAGGAGAACCATTAGGACTGTAGTTGATGCCTCAATGACTGTGACAGTAGGACGGTTTACACTATAATCTTAAGTGCAATAACACCTTTCTGAGAGAAAAATAACTGGAATAAAGGCATTGATGGTGTTGTTTCCACTCGAAAGCTGCTTTTGGCACTTTTTGCAATATCTTCAATGTGATGGTAGACCGGGTGAGCGCGTCCAACCCCTTTTACGTCTCGATTACTCCGTTGTCGTTTGTGAACGATGTGATAGTTATAGAAAAAATTGTCGCGGTGTGGCTTTAAGGTGAAAATTAAAGGAAGTATTTTCAGTCTCTCAATTAATAAGTATCACGAAGCTATTCGTATCGAAAATTCCGAAATTTATAATTCGATTCATGTGCTCAATCATAGATGGAGATAATAAAGGCAGATCTAAGAACTATTGTATGTACTTTTTTCCGTGCCGTTCGCTATGCCCTTGTCGGCCATGCTCGCAACACTGCGGTAAACTGATGTGTGGCGCGATTTATCGCTCAGCCATTGAAAAGGGATCATGGTACTGGAATGGCAGATTCCGATTACAGCAGGACTCATTGCAAATGGCTACTCAGCGTTAGAAAAATATAAGTTAATACAAATATGCCACCGGTGTACCTACTTCATAGCTGTGGCATTCAACGTTTTCTATTCTGTATAAACACCAGTCAATTACTATCAACGTGCAACAACCTTAAAATGTACAGTGATGTAAGGATTGAAGGGGCTTGTTTATTTTAAACTTGATAGTTCAAATAACGTTTAATATTATTCATGCCCTGAACTTATCGGACAACTCAATGTCAATGCCTAAACATTTTGAGCAAGTTTGTATTCCTCTTGTAAAAGCTATAAGATGTTACGATTTCTGCGAATAGCACCAATAGTAGTCTAGGGGTGTTATTAATGTATACATAAAATCTTCATGGTAATGGTCGTCTCACACCGTTAAATTTATGCAAAAATCGCCAAGAGGAATATGCGAACCTTTCTCGTCGTATATTATCGTTGTACATTTTTTTGTCTCTAAAGAGAAAAGCACACAAGGCCAGAGACCTGTTCGGTTGATCTGCGCTTGAGATTCCCACTCTTAGTTGTTGTCTCCACAAAGACCAAAAAGCAGGCCGCTATTGCTTCTTAGCATTTAGCCAATAACGTTTGATATCAGTGAGAATCTGAGCAGTAGAAAAACGACGTTAAACTTTCGAAAGCAGGGCTATCACGTAGGCAGCACAGGCGACAGCCGGAATAATACGAAGTGTTTTGTCTGCTTGTAATCGACGCAGATGAGGCATGAGTGTTCATTGTGGCACCATTGATGGACCTCGGGTCTCTGGACTAACTAGTCGTGCTTGCGTACGTTATTTATTTAAAGTAGATTATAGAAACAAGTAAATTATAAAAATAAAAGTAACAATCGATATTAAATGTCACGAGAACATACGTAATAGAATAAACTCGCTAGAATTGGAGAGGACATATCTACCTGTTTTTGTCAGAGAGCGAGAGCGAGTACTGTGCATTTACTGGCTTTTATCTACAAATAAGCTACAACGGGATTTACAGCAAATATTTACGTAGCACATTCATGACTTTTACCTATCGCACTCTCGACAAGTGTCACTACTAATCTCAATCTATTTTCTCCAATGACGCTTGCGCAGAGTATGGAGCCATAATACAATGCTAAGGTTGTTAACTATGGCGTTTCTTTTTAACACCATAGGTGGTATCCTTCTTGAGATACTTAAGCTGAAGCGTTAAGATACAGCCAAATGTTGTCAAACGTGCTAGAGTTATTTCTGGCGGCAATTGCAGAAACCGGGCAGATGGTGGTGTTCTTAGGGAGTTCGAGAGTTCGCAGTCGGTTGAGTGCGGCAGACACTTGCGGCTTTTCGGTACACCACCACATTTATTCGTCTCGCTCACGGTTGATAACGTGTTCAACGGAGCCTGCTGCCGCACGGATGTCTAGAAAGAATCTTATATTAAGATATCATTGTAATCTGTCATATAGAATATCCAGCCTTAGTTGTCGCTCAACGAGTCGTGCCCTATAGTCCAACTAGAAGTTTGTTTTTTCCAATCGGGTGTTACTAGCGCCACGAATTCCTAAGCTCCATATTTAGACATCATTAAGAGATAATAACACAGAGTACAATTTTAACATATCTTTACTTTCTGTATATGGATATTTACGTTTGCTTTCGTGTGCTTGTAGTGCTTTATCACGGAAGTTGTACAAATACTTAGTTTGGATGATGCGCGCTAGGGCGATAAAGGTATATGTTCTTCCCATTATTGTTAGTGGATAGTTTTACTCCATATATTTGAACCAAGTGGCAGCGTTAGCATAGATGATATAAAAAGTTGACGAAACGAGTATAATGGGCGTATAGTATATATAGCTTCTTCATGTATATACAAGTATACAATGTTTACATATCAGTTTACATCTAATATATTACAGGCATGGTTCATAAAAAAAGACGCAGGATGTTTCCACTTGCTTGTGGTAATGACTTGTTTTGTGAACATATACCAGCTCAAATGCGATGATCCTTGAATGGTTGTCACAATCTGATTTACGACACACAATTTTTCTCAAGTCTTATTTGGTATCCTGATCCTATTCCAATTTGGAGTGGTCACAACTAGTCACGAGAGTGATTTTCTAGCGTTGTCGTTTATCGTAATTTTTTATTTATTATGGTCGGTGGACGGTGAATGGAAGCTAATGTTGATAATAACGTTATTGTTGATGACATTTTTGAGCGGTGTACTCTTAAGAACGAACAGAAAACAGTTGTTTAACAAAATGGTAACGGTGTAATCTCGTTGTTCTCTGTCTATTGTCAAACTTTTAGACGCAATTATCACCATATGCTGACGAACCGCACTTCTCTGCGGCGTTTTGCGTTTTTTGGTGAGATTTTAAAGTCCGTTGTGTCCAATCTACATTATTCCGACCGAAATTTTAAATATGTAAACAAGTATTTCATTATTTAGCTGGTTAGAAAGTACTTCTTTGAATTCGTGGACCTCAGAGTCGAATCAGAACTAGAAGTGGACGCGGCGAGCATCTCGTTCTTCAGCCACGACTGGTATTTCTCTCTCTTTTGCGAGTAGCAAAGCACGCCGTCTAGTACAGCGGTTGACGCAAGAACTAATAGCATTAGGATTATTCTAGCCGCTTCTCTAAGCTAGTAGATGCGCAGCTCCACCTTAACTGAGAGTTGGAGATGACGACAGAATTTAGTCGAGCGCAGCGTGCATATGTATGCTCTCATATCGGCAAACTGGACGGAGCTGATGTTAAATTGTGAACTTTGAATCTCAGTGCCGTTGGGCACATGCCACTTGATAGGCAGCTGCACTAAATGTCCTTTTGTGTATAAGACACAGCCGAAATGCACTGGAAGGCCTAAAGCGCACGACACAAAACCAGTATCGTTGCCGGCAGATTCAAGGGTGATGACAAGGGTAGAATCAGGGTTGCGCACGTGAGGCCCACACGGTGTAGGCTCGCTTGAAGACTCTGCCAATAGAAGCTTGGATCTATTCGGCACCACGCGGTCATTAGTTACTTCCGAAAGCGTAGTGACGCTGCCATTGTTTAAGATTAAAATCTTTTGAGTTGTAGCCATTGTCGCATTTATTAAAGGATCTGACTGTACGGGTCGTGTTGTAATATTTGTTGCAGTCGAGTTTATCGGCGGGCGTGAGCTAAGCGCTAGATCGGCTGAAAACGATGAGTTCGACTGTGTCGAAGGTGCCGGATCGGAGCTCGGTTGAAAGGTATCATTGACTTCGTTTACCTCTTTAGCGATGTCGAAAGTTAGATCACCAGCGTTGCGCCCATTTTCGGTAACAAAACCTGCTGGCGGAGTGACTTATCCTGTGCTGTCAGAAAGGCAACGAGACTGATCCATATAAGACGCTCAACAATCTCTACTAGCTGTCCCATGTTGATTCGCAGCGGCAGGCAACACGCTGCAGCGATAGCAATTGCTGGACACCAGTCAGAAAAACTCGGGACACTGACAATTTTTCTACGCTCGGCTTTAGTCGGAACTTTAAATTGGATTCTTTTGATCGACGAATCTCAGAAAGAACAATTAATTGCAAGACTTCTTACGGTACAAGCAAATCATGGCATTTTTGACACGTCGTACAAGAATTACGCTGTTTACACTATTACGATTAGTACTTATTTGCACTGACTTAATGGGCGCACTATATTAGCATTGCATTCTGTCAGGCAAAAGTATGAGCAAATGCAAGGGTCTCTACAGTAGCTTACAGACGCAGCTATCTCTCACTGCTTGAAGTTTCTTATATAGTTGTAATGAGGCTACTAAGAGAGTTGACTGAACTGAGACACTGCAACAACGACCACAAAGTGAGCCATCAATAGGCGAATAGCAATAGGCTCAAATAGCAACCAGACTAAAACAAACTGAATGCCAATCCAATGAACGAGTAGCTGGTGGTCTGTTACGGACGGACTCTTAGTGCGGTGATCGCTGCCCGGCTGTGCCAACCGCGATGGTCGCTTGCTTGGTTGGGCTTGTTCGACGAAAATGCACGAGACATGAACAGAACTAGCAAGCATCGCTCATGAGGAGAATGACATCTGAAATGCGGCGTCAAGGAGGCATCAAACTAGCACTTCACATTACTAGCATGCCGGAAAGGGCGAACACATTTGAAAGTAACAGTCCTGGTCTGCCGTGTCTTGCCTACCTGATTGGTTCTCTGACATTAATTGGTCTGGCAAGATAAAGAGAGCTTCACTGAGTTCAGATATTATTCGTGATGCGGAGTAACCATGCATGTGTGTATGCGCGCAATTTAGCAATAATCTTTGCGGAGAAATGCCTGCTCGGCTTCCTTCTGCGAATAGCGTTCTTAATGTACAAGTGCGGGTTTAATGAACTCAAGGCTGTTTATAGATCTGTTGATGTAATACGAGCGTATACTTGTTGATTTTGGGCTCTTTCAGCTGACTTACCCATCAGCAATGTTCATAAACGGGTAACAAGGTTGAATCTGCTGTCAAAATATGACGTTACTCCCACTGATCCAAATTAAAAAAGATATCCGACGTTTTGAAATACATTTAAATGAAGACACTTGATTAATCAATACAATTTCCTACATTTAAGAAACCGATTTGCTCCTCGGTGATTTTGACAATCGATACTTGTGTCGGCGTAATATATTTTCACAACATTTGAAATGTTAGGTACACACGTAGGGCTGATCACTTAATGGTTTAGGTGCTCATGCCATCATGCACTAGTAAAATTGTATTTTATTAATGAGCGTGAGCATAAAAAATCAGATTGAACGAGGCTTACAGGGACCTTTGTATTACAAACAAGTTTAAAAAGAGGTTTCTGCGCGTATTCGGTTGATTTAATTTTCATCGGCGTTTGTATTAAATGATCTCTGCGAAGTCATCGATCTTTCACCAAGCCGGGTTATTTGGCACAAACCTTTGTAGGGATATATTACTGTTTTACTGATAAATATCAAGACAATAGGATTTTTTTGCAACTGCAAATTTAGTTTAATTAGACTGAGCCTGTTATAAAAAACGATTGTTAACGGCCGCAGTCGATGTGGATTGCATTTGGAGCGTGTGCCAGAGGATGCTGGTCCGTGCAAACCCGAATATCTACAAGTTCATTGACCCATAAAAGCCACTTGACTCGTGTGCAGTCAGTATATTGCTTGCAGCATAGAAAGAAAGATATTTGCATTTGCGCTGCCGAATGCTTCGTGTTTCAGTCGTTGCCGGTTCCTGCCGGGGACTTCCGGCTGAAAAGAAAATGTAGTAGTGGTTATAATTCCGATTCGATTAATCAAAATAGTTGAACAAATTGGAATTGTTGGAAAAACGTTAAAGGGGTTAAATTTAGGTTATGTAAGTCATATATTACAAAATTCTTAGTTCGTAAAATTAGGACAGAAGTGGTCTCAAGGACATTTATCAGGTTGGGACTCGACAAAAGCCTAAACGCTCGGTAGCTAGCAGTCTTGTCCTGATACTTCTGTTCCTATAACAGACTTTGGACCGGTTTAAGAAGTGGGCCGGATTCTCCTTTCTCCTTCTGGGCTATCGCGTTTTGTTGCATTGGCATGATTTGAGCTGGAGACGTTAATGTTAGCTTCCGTGTTTTCCCGTAGACCCGAAGGCAGCAGGCCTCCAAGCGTGTCACTAGGCTACGCTAGCATGAAGAAGATCCTTATGTGTTGGCCAAGATAACCACCACAATAGTTATCAACTTCAAACAGGAATAGCGCAGAAAGGGTCCTCGCGCAAAGGCGTACATTTAGAAATTTTACGATGAATCTTCTTTATGTAGAGCTGTCAAAATGATTTAAAAATGAATATAAGCATGAATGCCAAACTACGTTAAAGCATAACAATTAGGCCGAAGCAGTATTTTTCTATTTGCCATTCTAAAGAAATATCTGCAGAAATGCTACAAGATCTTGTGGCACTGGTGATCGCTAGTAACGGGCGGCGGGTGAATCGGATAATCGCGAAATAAGCAGACAAATGTGAGTTCAACCAAGATGCTTAAATAGTAAATTGCGAGACCATATCGTGTAGACTTAAATATATTAAGACTAACGGAAAACCTGTTAGTGCAGTAGTCAAACATTGTGTCATTAAACATTGCGAGTGTATTTTTCTGTGCGTTCACGCTTCTGATATAAAGCCAACTCTGGGCATGGCTTTCAAAGAGGACTTCGGTAATACAGAAAATGAGTTTGTGTCAACGTTGCAGCTGAAAAGCATTTGCATCTATTAAATGCACTTGTGTTTTGTTAATCACTTGTTCTATTTCGTAACATAAAACATAGTGTTGACAAAATTGTTGCGTTTTTATTTAATAGCATGTCTTTTGCCTCTTGCTTCTGACTGGCCATAATTGTTGATTATTTTAGCATATATTAGTGATATCTTGTAATATGAAATTTGAATTTATAAACACTCGTTCAATAGCTATTTAGATACAACATAGTCTAGTAACCCATTTGATGGACATTGTAAGCCCACAGTCTAACTATTTAAAGTAATTAATTTTATTAGTAGCCGTAAACTGTATAATAAGACTAACATCAACGCATCTTCTTTTCTTGCACATTAATGTTGAGTGCACGCAATATATCATCTGAAGAGAACATAATTAAGCCACTTATTCAAAAGGCTCTATCTTATGTGCTTTTATAAATAGACTCGCCTTGAGGAGATTGAGATCATACCATTATAATTATTGGAGTTCTACTCGTAAAAATTAAGAATAAGAAATTTGTTGCGTAAAAGAATATCGCAGAACCGATTCCCTAACAAGTAACGAAACATCTGCAGATACGGCAGGTGACGAGTCTACGACCTATAAGGATAGATATGTGCGCCTAAAGTTTACATCGAAAGTTTTTAACGTGTTCAATTTTCAATCGTTTTCTGGTAACGCCACTACAGAGGTAATCTATGTTACCACGCAGATACAGCTGATTTCTTCGCAGGACCTACCACTGTCGAACTCCCATCTAGCTTCGCTAACTATGCTTCTAGACACAGCAAAGAAACTTCAAGAGTTCTAAGACAGGATATTTCATGATGATATATCAACGAGGGAAACACGGAAGCAGGATTGATTTGCCTAAGACAATAGCATTGGAGATGTCAATGAGTTGATGCTAGATGAAATACCAAGTTCGGAGGAATGAGCTGCGCAATTGCTCAGATTCCTATTTTTCATAGCTACTACATCGGTACAGTTAGTTTTGAGTAAAAACATAGCTCATCACAAAAGTGAATAATTTCTCTTTGGAATTGTGTAATTCTGAGAGCTAAGCGACTTAACGAATAAGAAGAAGCTTGCTGTAAAGGGCTGTTAGCAATATTCAAATTATAAGACATTACTCTTTGATCAGTCATATTTATGATTATAGTCACTGTAATGTGTAGTGTTACATTTAATTTCCTAGCCCTTGACGATTTGCTCCTAGAAATCCTAAGAATAATATCTGCTTGTCATTTATCGCTTTTGACTATTACATGCAAACCTTTCAGAATTTCTTGTAAAGTAGAGGACTGCTTTATTATGTGCGCGTATAGACCAATCTGCATACCATTTAAATCTCTTTCTATCGACATATGGTTTAGTATTTGGTGTTCTATTAGTTTGGCATGTTGTCAACTAAAAACTGTTAACCTGACGACTACATAATGTGGTCAAATTTTGTTCGGTGTATTCATTCGATATCGGTAAACGTCGTGCATACGTAACGCCTACTGGGAGTTCATTTTGCGGTCGGTGAAGCAGAGAGACAAGTGCTCCACACAAAGGAGCGTGGATATGCTAAGTAGTCAAACCGTAGTCAAATGCACAGCTTATCACTGGTTCTGGGCTTACATGTGTATGGGACAAACTGTTTATTCCTGACATGGTTCAAGTTTCAAAAAATACCGTAGATTTACACAACGATAAGATTAGCATAATGTTTATTGTAGATAGATATTTAATCTATTGCATTTTTGTAAGCCAGAAGTCATCGCTAATTAGGTAAGCTGAACCACATTTGAAGTAACCAGGTTGCAAGCCGCATATTTTGAGAGTGGCTTTATTCTTAAATTCAGTTTGGGAGTGAGAGACGATTTCCCCATAATAGGTGCAGCTTAACGTAACTAGTTACGAGGGTCCACTACTGACCAAAAATTAAGGATCGTCAATGCTTGTGATGATAGACGTGATAAACAAAAATATGCCAATGTAAATTAGTGAGGGTGTGGGATTACTTGTAAATGCATCCGGCGCATACAAAGCAGTACTGTTTACCAGAGAAGGGCGCAGTTTTTTAATGGAATGAATACTAGCTTTAAAGGTGATGCATACTAGAACACCAACGAATTTTGCAGCTTAGCTAGTTTCTGTACAATACGGCATTTTTGAGACACGGACTGCTTCATATGTTGGGCTTTCTGCCATTTCGACCATTGTGCTAGTTAATATGCCACAGGATATGATTCATTCTGCCAATCATTTGTGGTTAACGGCTCTGTCTTTCTTTGAGCCTGTTGTTGAAGTTTTCTGCACGCCGACAATGCGACGTCCACTATTTGTATTGATAGAACTGGTACTAGACATTAGGGGTAGATAATGACCGTAGGAAGACATCACTCTTAAAAGTGAATTCAATCCTTTGATGCAGGTTGAGAAGCGATACGTATAGCAGTATTTCAAATAATCCATCCACATCGGTCATTTTATTGCTGTTCAGCTGCATTCAAGTATTTGTTTAGCAAGGTGCTACGTATGCGAAAGCCTAACAGAGTGTACCAACTGGAGTGTTCTAGTCTAGCCACTTTTTCTGTTGATAAATTATTAACATTCTGTATTTATTTTGGTCACGTAAATAATTTCAAGACAGAAATAATATCACAAGTCCTAAACGTGACACAAATGAGTTGTAGTAATACACAGTCGTGCATAGTACAGCGGTTTCATACCTTTTAGACATGATGAATCCGTATCCCAATACCGTCTGGCAAGCGAGCCTTAAGAAAAAAGACTCCGGTATTCTTAGTATTGCATCGGAGGTTCCTTGAAAGAATTATTGCATGAATTGGTCAAAATAAGAGAAAGGTTGAGCGACACGAAGGTCCAGTCTCGGGCGTGAAGCAAAAAAGACAAGTGAAACAAAAAATGAACAGAACAATGAAGAATGAACATGAAACAATCGCGAGTAACGAAGCCAATTTTTCCTTATGGCCGAGATTGAGAATTTTTTCACTTACCTACTTCCCCTCGGAGTCGGAACCTCTAGCTCCTGTGAGCTCTACCGGAGCCTTATGTTGCTGTTTCAGGCATGATGGATCTGCGTTGGCCTATTGTTGTCCTATTATCGCCTCTGAATAGAACGACGGCGTAATCGTTCAATGTTGTTTGAAGGGGTTTTGGATTCGAATGGTTGTGTAGAGCAGCTTAGCCAGCAAAACTGACAGCAGGCTTGTTCTACAAAACATGAATACACGAGGGATAATCATCTTTGCTAATGGCTTAATGGATGGATACGCTAAAGGCGTAAAATTGAGTTTTTTACTCTATAATGACAGGATTGAGTTTTTTACTTATGGTATTGTATTGGCAGTGTTATAGATTGGCTGGATTTTAATTGGAAGACGTAAATAGTTCCATTATCTATTAGAAAAACATTGAAGTGTTTTGGTTCCAATACCAGGTTTAGTGAGATCGCCCGCAATTTCAATTTAGAACGGTTCATGCTACCACGCTAAAAAATATCCACTGTTACGTTTTATCGCGTGTAGCAAGAGAGTATAGAAATACATATGTGCGTATGTGCAGTATCGATAACTCCCATATCGCAATCAAAAAAGCTCCTTGCTTAGAAAAATCGTCTAAAGACATGTGCCGTTTAACTAGTCACTCGTGTTTAAACAATTGGCCTATCGCCTTGCTCAACATACAATACTGTTTTCCATATGAATATAGCCATATATAATAACATAGAAATCAAAGTCGTTGAAAATAGGATGACTAATATTTATTCTATATTTATTGGTTCTAATATTTATTGAGGGGCAACTGCTGAATATGCCGGAGCCATTAAACAGAGTATTGTTGAGGAAGAAGGTCGAGTAAATATAGAGGAGCAACTTTTTTCTTAGTGGATTTCATTTAATTATAATACATAATAAAATCAGTACATTATTCGTGAAACCCGGCTTTGTTAAACGTGACCGACTCTCATAATACTCTACATCTTTTTATTAGATGAATCAGGCTAAAAATGACAGTAAATCTCAGTAGATACACTAACCTACGATAGCTTTCTTTGGTTAGACTTGAAAGAAAAGCTAGTATCACTTAATCCTCGTAAACGTTGGATCCTAAAGCACTCGACCTTTTCCGTTAAGAGCTGTAAAACAAAACTCACTTAAATTTAGGTAACTGGACGCAATTAAATTTTCAAACGCTGCTGTACGAAAACATTTTCTAGTGCAAATAAAACGTTATTTTCTCAATGGCTTGTGAAGCTACTCTTTAATATTTCTTATAATAGGGATAAGCATACTAAATTAATGTGGTTCTTTGGTTTGTTTTAGCAAGTCGAGAAATCCTCAGGAAACGAAAATGTACCCAAACAATGGTAAGCGCATTTTAGTTGAAACTGGAATTCCTATTAAAACCAATTAATTTCTATCACTTACATATTGTGCGATCTCGTGACGTCCATTAATTTAGCAATTGAATGAATATCCTATTAAATAATTTGCTAAGTGTAAGTTATATAACATTTTGACACATTTCCAAGACACGTGGTGTCAATACGTGTAGTCGTTAAAACCACAGGACGTGGAAAGTTTACAAAAGTTGGAGTAGTGAGTGATTAAAATGAGATATAAAATATAACATAAGCATGAAGTGTAATATGATAAAATCTATGATTATGCTTTTATAGTATATAAAGAATAAAGAAGAGATTCAAAAGGTTGTTCATCGTGCATTAAATTTAGGATTAATAATTTTTTTAGAGTAAATTTGTTAAGATGCGTGAAAAATTCCATCATTTAGACAGTCAATAGCGTTTCACATTAGGCTTGGCTTCACTAAGAATGACTCCACATGGTCCCCGGCACAGTTTTTTAAATTTTTTTAGAGTTTAACGATGTTCAATAGTAAACATTTGCTATCCTGTTTACCTGAGAGATATCATAAAAGATATATTTAATAGAAAATTCCACCAAATTCATCCTATATAGTCGTGTTCCTCGTGTTTCTGTAACGACGATGCAACGTTGCCACACATTACAAAATAGAGATTGCTGACGCACGGCATAAAAAAGCCTAAAGGTGTAAATAAAAGAATTTCTTGTAGCCTTATTCCGTGAGTTGTTTGAATGGACCAATGAGGGACACAACTTTTTGTCGTGGGTCTCTTTTCTGATGATATTATAAATTCATTTGAGGGTAACGGAAACAGCAATGACAGCCGAACGGCACCAACAATGACAGCGTTACGGTAAACTCGCAAGAACGTTCTGATTATGCTTTTCACATAGGTTTTGTTGCACAGCCAAAGAACGACCCGCTCTTCAAATATCTAGGGTTTGGTTACAAAAATCTTCAGCACTCACGTGAGCATTCACAGCCGCGGTCCTTTCGACTGGGCTTGGCTAAATGACTAGCTCTAAGGAAACTTGCGTTTCAGGGCGTGATAGAATAGCGCAGCGTGTGAGTCACTGTATTATTACGTAGGATGTACACCATGAAATATTCTTGTAACGCACTCAAGGACCTACCGGTGTAGTTCTCTGAATTTGTGAAGATACAGCTAAAAGGGTCCGTTTTAATAATAAAAGAACTAATGAGTTTGTTTTTAAGATTAGACTAGGTTGAATAATATATATGAAATATAAGGACGTGACGCTTTTCGTTCTTTTGCAGAAAAATCTGATTCGTTTAAAAACAACATTGGGAAACGTGGAAGCTGAACGTTTAATAGGTGCATTGGGGGATCTCCTTGAGGTAACTTTAAAGCCTGCGGAGATGGAGGCCTTAGAACTCGAGAGGCAGCTTCTAATGCTGGATAACAAGCTACAGTCTCGTACGTTACTTAGTAATCATTGAAATATTTGCAAAGATTTTCCATTAAATACGATTAATTTTTGTGTAGTGATGAGCTAAGTTTACTGATATTAAAACAATTGATCTTTTCAAAATCGATTCAGACTAAATTTAAGTATGCTTAAGGAGTTGGTTTTGTTAAGGTTTGAAAAGAGATACTTTCAACCAGAATTCCATGGCTATGATGAGCTATCTCAGGATGCTCATAAAAGGCCGCCGCCTCTTATGGCGGCAGTTGTGGAGGATGATGCGAGCATAGTGCTAAAAATGATTTTATTCTTAGTTTAGTTGTCCCATAGCGATGTCAAATGACCACAGGTGAATTCGCGCAGCTACTCCTGAAAATGTAATTGTGACACCGCTGTTCGTCAAAATCTACACAATTTTTAATTTGATTGTTGAGGCATACATATACTCGCTAGATTTTACTCAGTCATTTCTTTCATGCTGCTTCATTGCCTTTGAATAAAGGGTCACAATAAAAGCAAACCTAAGTATAAATAGACCGTGAGTGTATTGCCTATTATTTTACTTAGCCTCACGTTACGGCCGGTGTACGTGCATTTTCTTTTGGCCGTTTATTCTAAATGGTGGCTGAAGATCCAGCAGACTTATGGATTACAAATATTGCTGATAGGGTGATGCTATCGATTTTAAGTATGTATAGGGTTCTAGCACGGAAGTGCGTGTTCGGCCATTGATGCTGTTCTGTCCTTCATCTGATTGTTTGCTTTGAGCTGGAAAGCGGAAACATTACTGGTGACGTTACGCGTTTTCTGTCCCTTGATAGCCCTGGACCGGAAGTTGCCGGAATTTTATTGACCGCATTAAAGTACATTATCCACTTATAAACCAGTTTATTTTCTATATGTATATATAAACGCTATATGTCAAATTACTTCGCTAATTATGCCAGTTTTGTTACGAGAGGTGATAGCTTATTAAATCAAGTCAAACTTAGTTTGACTCTGGCTTCCGTGCAAAACGTACCATCACATTGTTTTCACATCACGCCTAAAATCGATGGGTGGTCATAAGGGTTTAGTCTAAATACTCTTAACACTTAATTATAAGTTGGTGGCATTTATCCGGTATTACAGAAACAGCTTTTGATGTACATCTGATTAATTTTGAATCCACAGGTAATGATCTTGAAAACACGTCCGGACGCCTGCCCTGCACGAACAGTTCAACACAGACCGATTGGTATCAAGTAAATTGTTATACCCAGACGCCTTTCCTACTCGTCGCGTCAAAAGAAGTTCAGGTTAGGCTCCCTGGAGAAAAAGAGACGGCTCTGGGAACGATATTCCGGAGTAGCGATTCCAAAATTTTTGAGCACAAAATCGTCAGAATGGACATTGAAGCGTCCGGGCAGACGAAACATGGTGAAACACAGGATGCCTCAAATAGCGCACAAGTGACTTTGTCGAATGAAGAATCCTCAAGAAAAGAGGACGAAGATGAAGACCAGCTGGAAGAAGTTAAGGGGAACACTCATAGTGAAGCGTGTTCTGAACCTAGCAAAATTTTTTCAGCTGAACTAGACGCAAGTGATCAGCAGGTGCGTGTCTCTTGCACACTCGTTAATTCTGTTACCTATCAACCTTCGTCGCGAGTAGCTGTACGATTGCCTCGCGCAAACGATGCTGTTCAGTTTAATCAAGAAGTGCTTGCCACATATACAAGCACCGACACAGCTAGTCTCACCTCATCTAAAGGACAACAACATGTGGAAGGGGACATAACTACATGCACATCGTCCACTAAACCTTCGTCGGAATTGCACATGATTACTACAGATGATAACGAAGAATCACAGTTTCCGTCATCCTGTATCGCGGATTCCGGTAACGTCAATGCCGAATCTTTAGAAATCAGCGAAGAACGTAAAAATTGTCTTTCAAATGACGATGACTTACAAGCGCCGCTTGGTATCGCTGAGTGTAACAAGGCCGGTAAGAAGCATGAATTGTTTGACCAGCAGTTAATACAGACGAAATCACCAAAGCTTACTGAGGAACAAGCACCGCTGTCTCTGATCGACTGCATTCCTACAATTCAGATTGATGACGACAAAGAGGATCCGGTGTCACCTACTGAGGGCATTTTGGTACCTCGTAAAAAAGAGAAGAGAGTTAGTTTTGTCGATCAGGATATTGTTGAGCCGGCGCACGACAGCAGTGACGAACGGTAAGTAATGTCGATCTATCCTTCGCTCAATAGACATAACCGATTGCAGTAAAACCACGGGCTGCCGCTGGTTATACCCCAACATATATATATATATATATATTTATATGCATATATATATAGGTCGTACGCTAACCTATGCATATACATACATATATTCGAAATCGGTGAATTTCGAAAGCGTGCAGAAGAATCTCAAACAATATGTAATCTTTAATGAAAAAGTTTTCCGCGGTGAAATATATAAAAGTACAGTTTTTCGGCTTAGGTCATATAGGTCATTCATACTTGTGCGGAGTCTAGAAAGATCAACTCTGTTGGTTGTTTTTTAGTAACAATTATTTGTTTTAAATTAAAATTAATTTTTTAAGGAGAACAACAAGAAGATAAGTAAAAAAATAAGAAACAAAGAACAAAAAATGTAAGCAAAAACGGAGTATCGAATGAATCGGTTCCAGATTTGTATTCTTAATCCAGGTGTTTTTAGCATTATCCCATTACCACACCTACTTGAAAAACATTCTCTACAAAATAAGGCTAAGCATTAAATATTTACAAAGGATATTTTCATAAGATTGGTCTACTGGTATTTCAGGACACCGTTGTAAAACAACTTAAAAGAAACTCGATATTTACGATAGTATAAATGACTGTTGTCTACAGGATGACGGAGGCTTCACGGTAGTGCTGGTATAATACACCGGAGGAAAAGTGTAGCTTTTTTCACCTCGTTTGCACAGCTTTTTCCATGCAGTAGTGTGCTTCGTCGAGTCGTGTATATATTGTATTTATGTCTCATTAATAGGGATATTGTAGGACAGAAGATGCGTTCCACTAGAAGTATTCAAACCAAATACGAATATAATGTTGGTTTCAGACTGATGCGAGAGGTCGAGATGATCTTTGCGGAAATGCGACACCCCGACACGATTCGCGAGCTATCGCCACTACCTCCAAGCCCGATTTCATTTTCCTCTCGTTCAACTAAGCATATAAGTAAAAAGAAGAAACGCCATCGGGATAAAGAAACAGAAACAAAGGAGTCAGGATGTACTCAACAATCACGAAAAAGACTGGCACATCAGAACCCGACCGGCTTCGATGCTGTACTAACCGCTCCCCCACACACTCACTGGTCTCCACGACTGTTTACGACAGATCAAGAACAATACACGACAGCAAATTTTGGCTTTTCGTCGTTAGAAAATGCTACTAGCGAAATCGGTAGATTGAAGGCTGAAGTAGCGCACAACTCGGAAAACGGGTAAGTTGAGTCAAACATGCGGCATTAATTATTAAAGTAGAGATGTGCGATTCGTTCTAACTAAAAAGACAAAGTATAAGTAACCAAACCCCTATACTCTTCTTTTGACATTTCAGAATGACAACGTTTAGCTTTCAAATACCGTCTGGGGGCAATTCACGCATCTGCGTCGATTTCGATCAAATGACTCGAAAGTTAGAACTTTCATGTCAGACCCCAACAGCCACGAGTAATTCACAAATGCTGATGAGTGGTCGGACCGAACATCACACCTCCTGCGCCGGTGACGTGACGCAAATTCAAGAAAGCCCCAGAAGGTTGATTATTTCTTAGCTTCTTCACTCATCAGCTTGACGCACTATATGTCTTTAAGCGTAATTTTATCTCGTCGCAATGTTTCACTTTCGTTAATGCGCATCGATGATTCGCTGGCACTTTCGTGTCTGCTTATAGAATGACCACGCTTACAAATTTTTATATGGTTTCTCCTTCTCTAGACCTTCCCTCGGCTTCTCAGTTCCTTTTGATACTGGAGAACTTCAACACAGATCGCCCAATGGCGTGATACGTCAAAGCCCAACTCTAGAAGAAAGTTGCGAAATCGTGCAGCAAGAAGAGAAGGGAGAGGAGGTCGAACTGGCTTTGCAAGGAGAAAAACCTTTTGCGCAAGAGTCAACTCCTCTCTCAGAACGAAGCGATGGGTCACTGCAAAGAGAGTGGTCAGAAAACCAGAATGATAATCAGCGATTTGGTTGCATAGATACGCCCAGCTATAGTCGCGTCACGCTACCGAAGCTATCGTCAGAGCCTACAGAAATCGCCCAACCTTGTCCCCTAGTAGTTCGTAAAACATTAGTTGGTGCTCCATTAACCCCGCTCTATCCGTCAATGTAAGTTAACATTTTCCTATTCCTTGCTAGAGAGAACTCGTAAACCATACAACATTTGTAACTGCAAATTTTAGGCATAGTGGACATCTCATACTACATTGTCAATCTGGCCTGAGCTGGCGTTTGCCGTGGTAAAGGAAAACGCCTTTTTAGATTTTAGAAATCTCGGCGCATCGTTTCAAAATGATTCCTGAAGTGGACTTACCAACGAAACAAGTTTTATCTGTGCGTATAATTGTCGCGTCAATCATATGCCATATATTTTATAAAAAATGGTAAAAACGTTTGTGTGCAATGATACGTGTCTTATCTTAACTAAAAAATAATAGCTTTATGGACATTTTCTTTCAGTTTAAAGATGGACCGACGTTTAAAACGTCTATCCAAGCACAAAAAAGGCAAATATGAGAAACTAGTCAACGATATGCACAAGAAGTGTATGACAAGGTCCATGAGCAAGTCTATTTACGAAGCTAAAAAAAAGATGATGCAGCGACAGACCGGTATTGATCGAAAGAATTCTGCAAATTCAAGTATAGAAAACTGCGACTCTACATTGCACCTGCAGCGTCAGTCCTTAAACTCTACTTTAGTAAGCAGTAAATTAGGTGAAGCAAGTACGTTCGAGCCTTCGAGCGCAGCAATCAGCGGAGTTGTTATGAGGGAGGAGATTAACGATGAAAGCATTATGAGAAACGTAAACGCGAATGACCAACTTGAATGTTCAGAAGAACCCTCTAAAATCAACATCCAAGTTCAGGAAAAACCACTTATTACTGGCCTAGTCAATAAGGAGCAAGCTGACACATCTGCCGATTCAGCAAACGCTGATCAGAGTGAGACTAGGCAGATCACTAAGGTGAAAGATACCATATCTGAACATATTTCGGCAGAAATGACCGAATTATCAGATGCTGCTTTTCAATCAGAGAAGATATGCAGTGTCGAGAAAATCGATATACTCAACGGGATGATAGATCCTCCACCTCTCTGGTCTTTGAAATCTATTGACGGCAAATTCTCTCTATCGCCTGCAAAAGAAAACCGTGCTAGTGATAGCGACTCTGACCAAGAGATGTGTATCGAGGTCGAAGATATGTCTTTGGGACCGATGAGCCCTGACAATATGGAAATAGTGGACCGTAGTTTAGCTAAGTTAATTCCTACCGAATTTGATGAAGATGTTGCGCAGTTTGTGTATGGGTCAACCCGCCTCTGCCGATCCCGAAAAAAGGACGACCAAGAGGTTCGAGTGTCCCTTCTGCCACCGCCACCTCCTTCAGAGTCCCCTACGCAATCACCGATATCGGGCAGTACATCTGTGGCTACACGCCGTATGTCGAAAATCATTCCAAATTCGCCTGTGCAAAAGTCCTTATGCGAAAGTACTGAGACGACACCGAGAAGAACCTCGCCAAGAATTTCTTCTAGGCAAGGGAAGTTTTCTTTAAGCCCAACTAAACCGTTAAACATATTTAGTCTCGGCACAACTAAACCTGCGAAGAAAGTTAGCTTGTTGAAGGATTCGTACGTTGTCGAGAAGGAAGACCATGTAAGCAATAAGTTGTTTGGCTACGATGACACAACAATAAGCGCTACTCAAGTGACGTTAAACTCAATATGTGCAGAGGCACAGTCATCCGATAAGAGCGACATTTTCAAACATGATAAGGTGCGGGGTGCAGCAGAAATATTCAAAAATAAGGATTACCGATCCCCTCAAATCGAAAACATTTTCAAACGTGTTGCTGAAGATGGAATTGGTATGGATGCGGTGGTGAGCAGTCTTGTGAACGAGAGTCAATTACGAAAAATATATGTAAGCGTAATACATGTTCTTATTGACATAAATTGTAAGTTGGATGGGGGTGAGGAACAGGTCAGCACACAGGAAAAGAATCTTGTGGACTTTTTATTAAAGGAGCTGCCTTCCTTGAGGAAATTCAATGGAAAACCGAGTTCTGCCATTGCAGTTAGTGTAAGTGATACATTTCTACGCGTCATTTTTTACCCCGTTTGAGCAGTCGTCAAACTGTTATAAGAAGTCTACCTCTATCGTAATATACATAATCTATACTTGTTAATCTTACTTCTTTGCAAAATGCATAACATAGCCTTTCTTAATAACACAATGGAGTCTGTAAACTCTTTTGTTTTTTCTGAACAAAACTGTTGGCTGCAAAATTTCTTTGTGTTAAATTAATCAGCCGACCCGTCACTTTCGATCTTCCTTCTAGTGCATAACCTTCATTCGGGCATATCTGATGTCACCGACGGGATCCATGCAAAGCGTCCTTGAGTTGAGCAGTGTCTTAAAGGCACTGGCACTTGTCGCACAAGATTTGCCTTCTGAAAGACGACATCTCCTCGATGAAGCGTACTATTTCATAGCTGATCGAACCGGTGAAGCAGCTTATCTCATCTGCTGTTTTTTAGCTGCTTGGCCGCAGTCGCTCAGTCAGATTGGATTCGACTGTAAGTTCAGAACTAATCATTGAAGTTAAATTCAGTTGACACGAAGCTGTTCGAATTAACGCAACACATACATAATTCCTACTGAATGCAGTAATTCTGTATGTATTTATATCTGTTCAGCATCATGCGACATTTTTGCGCATTATCCACAGTCTACTGAATTTCAACCTGACTACGGGTACAATTGTTTTCTTTGTTAGCTCCATTCGGATTTGTGCTGCGCTACATCTTGTATCACCATTCATCAGCTATTCCCAAAGAAGATCTTCAAAAAGCTCGTATGCACGCACTGCGTTCAGGCTGGAGGCCATTGCCTCCGACAGGGGTTTCTCTTGCGGAGGCAATTGAACGTTATAACTCCGTGGTGTTCGAACGTCGAGCGGGAAATCGCGAAATATCCCGACTGGCACTGCAAGCTATGGAATTACTGTTGACAATCCAGCGTGACCCTTGTCAAGCACGAGTTGTCTTCGAAGGAAATGTTCGAAGGCTTCTGGCTGCTGGAGCTGGATGCAGTCAGAGGGAGGTGAACTCCTTGCTACAATTGTGTGGTAAGCCACCGCGCATGTCTCTATTCGACTGTTTGAATTTAGTTACACGAATTGTTCTTGGAATGCACGTGTTTATCTAAAACTTAGTAAGGAGAGTAACTTTTCATTGTTTGCTTTCAATGTGTGTTTCTAGGACGAGTCTGGAAAAAGTTTAGTGCGCACAACGTGGCCGAGATGAGCTTTGAGGCCACTGTGGAGGAACTGATTGGTCTGATAGGACGACTCGGGCCCGGGCAGGAAGATACAAAAGATTTATGCCGTAAAGCTCTTTGGTTATATGCAAGCTACGACAAAAATTCTGAGTGGTCTTTTCGGGCAAAGCAGCATAGTGTCAACAAGAGTGCCAAAAATAAGCAAAATAAAATACGTACTAAAAATTACAGCAAATACAACAAAGATACTAGAAACAACAAAAATAAAAGCAGGTCTAACAAAGGGCAAATTCAGCAACAAAAAAGTGCGAGTTGCTCCAATACGAGCCCTAAAGCTTGCAAACGCACCATAAAGAAGGCTAAGCATGTTCCAACAAGAAATACCAAGGTCAGCAATGTTTAAGTTCAAGTTCCACCCACGCTGGAATGTTCGTAGGATTTGCCCCACTTGCCGTATATATGACAGACCAAATTTTTATTGGGGCGTTGCTCTATCGCGAGATAATAACCCTTTTACACCTTTGTTCTTTTTTCTTTAAAGATAACCCGTGAAGCGGTGGTATGGATATTACACCAATCTGTTCTAAAAAACTTAAACTGGTTATGTGAAATCTCATCACAGATTGAGACATGAAAAGAAATTATATATATATATATATAT
>MNPL01004851.1:34603-47934 GCA_002081605.1 Tropilaelaps mercedesae
TCTGTCATTACCTGTTGTTTACGGAAGTCATTTTAGTGAGACAGCGGCTAGCCTGTTCGTATGGCCAAGGTAAGAAGGTCAAGTAACACATTTTAAACGACTCGGGGCCTTTGAGAGTTGTTAAAACAGCATTATTCATCAAACAAAGACCATGCTTACTAACTACCTAGTAATCATTCTGCACATATGCATACGTGTGTATGTAAAAGAAGTGTAACTTTTTTTGTACATTATTTACGTTGCTATGTGTATTTAAATAAGTAAAGTATACTACGTTATTCTATCTTCTGTACTCGAAGACAAACGAATTACATATAAGAAGCGCACTTTTATATAACCATATATTGCGACTACTTATTTCTTGTTGAGGATTCTACAAAATACTATACATGTATGGATTTAGCTATTGTTTATTTTGACTTACTGGTTGTAAATAAAATTTGTAAATTACCATCTTTCCATGTAAAGCTTTTTTATATAATAAAGCTATTGGTTTTCCTAAATGTGTGGATTTTCTACTCGTCGGAGCTATAACACCCCATTTTCGGTAAATCTAACCTATTACTAGATCGTCTATAACGTAAGAACATGCATCGTTCTATGCGTTGTAAAATTCATTTTAGTAGAAAATTTCCGTATTCCTTTAGGGTGACAACAAAAATCGAATGTAAACGGGGCACGTCCTGAAAACTGAGCGCTTTGCACCAATTTCTCATCCATTTTAGATTTTCGAAATCCAAATATAATATAGATTTCTAAAATTGAGCTTTGAATTTAGATTTCGTAATAACGAAATATTTATACTTCTTCTTCGATATGAGACGCAATTCGCAAGGAAATATACAATTCCTAAATAAAGTATGAAACACTTCTTCGAATAATAAGGGCAACTGTACCCAGGTCAGAAGATTCCAAAGCTCGCGAGCACTTCCCTATCGTTTAACACAACGCGATCTAAAAACTATTTACTTCTCCAAACAATATTACACATAGACGATATACTGTTCGATACGGCGTACACATTTTGAGCTAAACCGAATACAGCAAATTTTTTGAATAAATTCCCTGATAGATGGCTTGAATCTGCGAATCCGATTCCTAAATTGAAGATGCACTTAAAAATTTGAAAATGATTCCTGGCAAAGCAGCTAGATTTTAGTTTTCTAAATGTTGTTTTTAAAACTATGTATTTCCTAACCCGCGTTCATGTCGGCTTGCACGTTCTACCGGTATACACACCTTTATTTCGCTTTTCATTTGCACTCGTGTCCAAGAAACTGTCAGGAAAATGTTTAGTCAAGATCAAGTGCACTATCATAATCAGTTTAGATTTATTATCCTCTGGGTGTAACATTGTTCCTTGAATTTAAAGCTGCATTTGATCCGACTTTCAGAACAGCGTTAGTTTTTAAAGTCAAAAAGCAAATACTTGAAATTTCCGATATAACACATCATTTGCCCACAATGATAACCTGGATGGATTCACGGTCTCATCTTTATATCAGCTCTCTCCCATCGACGGTTTGCCACAGGTTTAACTTTAATGAAAGCCTCACTTCATTATATTTCAATAATAAAGTATGTTTCAAATGAAGGGAAAGACTTATTCACATTTTTTTATTTTGAGACCTCTTCGATTTTAATAGAGGACGTAAAGAATACAAAACTACGCCGCCGCTTTTCTGTCATATTTAAAAGCAACTACTGCAGCGTACAGAGCTAAATGAATAGAAAACGTTTTTTTTTGGGATTAATACGTCTCCCTATTTTAGTGTAATAAAACATTACATTTGGGAGGTTCGAACGCGTATATTCTGTTTCATTCTAGCAACGGCCCGCGCTCTGTGTTGGAACTGCAACAACATTACTTATGACACTGGCAAGCCTTAATCCATTTTACGCCGAGGTCTGTATCTTTCGATGGCTTCTTTTTACTACCACTTCGGAAAACTTCTCCACCGCCTGACATCGCTTCTCGCAGCCAAACTTTACAGAAATTACGTTTTTTATGGTGGCTATTTATCCTATTTGTCCGTTCATCTTCGATTTTTTTTCTTCGCAACCGTGGCAATTCAAGAGAGTGTGTTCCGCTGTCAGCTTTTCCGGAACTGCACACTTCCCCAGGTGCTGACGGGCCATGGATGTTTCAGACATCATCTGTACAGAATCCAAGAGCATCCTCTAAATCGTGTAAGTTTAAGAACTGCATATTATCGCTTCTCTTTGCATATACAAATTATAAGGGAATACGCGCTGATTACCTTTAGTGTAAAACGTTTTTTGTAATATACACAATGCAGTCTCTAGACTGCATTGTGTGTATTACAAAAAAGCTCGGCGGGGCGGTTGCAAAATGTGAGAGACAAAAATCGAAGAGAAGTAAAAGCTTGGTACAAAGAAAGAAATAGTACAATAAATTGCACAAAACCAACGCTCATGGATTTCAGTAGAATATCCTAGTCTTACAATTTTAAGTATGTTATCAGTTATTGAGCAGTCGGGTTTCTTCTCTATTATCAGCACTTGTGTGAGTATCAGCCTATTTAAAAATGAAGTCTTTCGTCACATAGCGAGGGTGTAACGTGCTTTATTAAAGACATGTGGTGCATCGCCCAGAGACTCCCATTTTTCGTTAATTTTGAAGTAAATTAGTTTGTATAATCTAGTCGATTTTGCTTATTCATATTTCTGGTTTTAAAATAGTTGTATTTTTACCAACTAGCAACGGGTAAGCCTGTTCAACAAGTAGAGTCGGCTTACTCATAAATTCTAGGTTTTCATTATACGTGGTACAGAGGGTGGACGTTTTCGTGGTTCCAAAATACCTATCTATGGCCAATCATTAAAATTCGGGCGCATACGTTCTTTTCGTATTAGTTAACGAGATATCTTTTTACCATTGTTTCGCAAGTCACTTCAGCGCTTGTTCATTACGAGCTTTCTAGCTCCTAATCGGTTATGAGCAGTCTAGACAGTGACAGAGAAATACAGTGCTTTGTTGCGGGGTTTTGTTCTCATTTTTGTCAATATGTACTTCTAATCTTCAGTTCGATTTAGTAATTATCAAGCATTTTGTAGTTTTAAATAAGGCTGCTTTTACCAAACCTTTGATTTAATATGAATAGATTGAAAAAGATGTTTTCAAAAATTTTTCGTAATACGGTCGAGGATTAGTGATTTTTGTTTTCCTTCCTGGTCGGTTATCTTCACGTACGGAACAGGCAAAACACGCGCCTACTTAGGGGATAACAGAAAATCCACACCTCCATCTCACTGAACACGAGTTTAAGATACTGTACCAACGCGATCCTAGAATCATAGTGGTGACGTAGCCCTTCTCGTCGTTCGGTCTCGGCTTCCGTATGTCGTGTCCTTTACCACAAGTAGGCTGATGGAAAAAGGGAGGGGAGCGCCCCAACCTTCAGATTATCGTGTTGCTCTACGGCCACCCTGCTCGTGAATGCCAGACTTTGCGTCTAGCCACCAGGGGGCGCCGGACATCGGTGTGAACATTAGCGAGAGCAATCCCCATACGGCTTGCCTGCGGGCCTACCGTCGGCCGTTGAAAGGAAAAAATAACGTTAGCTGGCTCGCTTTTGGAGGAACTCCCTTCTATGTACGGTGCCAGAGTCGTGCAGTAGCGCACGCAGGTGGCGTAAGGAAGCGCTGGCTTCTACTCCAGCCCTCCGTGCGCATGTGGCTGTCCTGGTCCTAACCAACCACAAAACGAACTTGATGTGGGCAGCTGTCATTGTCACCCTGAGCCTGATCCTCGACGAGACTTTCAAAACGAATTACTTAAGACGTGTGGGAACGAACTGACTATATCAACGGCTCATTCACCGTAGTACGTCGTTTGCTGTGCGTGGTGACAAGCCGCCAAAGAACCGCAACCGATGCGGGAAGCGGCAAGTTGTTGAGCTAATATTTATGGTAAGTGTGAATAGCAAAATGGCTCTGCAGTTGTGGATAAACGCAAGCACAACAGCTACCGGTGAGTTTTCAAGGAGAAAACAGTGGCATTTATTCGGCCGGTGGTGCACACATGATGATACTCTAAGAGTATCATCTCCAGTGAGCTATGGACTTGTCGTGGAACTGGCGGGAAAGTCTGGATTGGATCCATATGGCGCCACAGGTTGCAGGCTTTCGGGGCTTCTGCGGGTAGCCCTCCGGCAACCCACCATTTATCTAAATTGTCGTTTTTCTCCAACAATAAAGCAGATGATTTCACAAATGCTTAACCGCAATTTAGGGCGATAGGGAATACGAAACACGTAGCACTCACTGTGTTAGAAGTTGGCTAGCTCAATTTATTCTCGCCTACATGCGTATAAGTCGCTTCCATCCTTCTACTTGGCGGAGAGATGGTCAAAGCTGTGTGTGCGTAGAAAATACATACCTTTCTTAACGTCTATAAGACACAGCTACATAAAGATATGTTAACTTTATTTAAATATAATATTTTTTGCTTTCAACATGTTTTGCGTTAGAACAGGTTGGCATAGTTCGAGATTTCTTAAGAATTTAAGTTTACGCATCTCTACTTGCATATGAATGTGTACAACAAAGTACCATCATACATCGTTGTATGCACAACTTGTTTAAGTGATTTTTTCCGAAATGCCCAAAGTAATCTGCCACGATTGAAGCCCAGGTTATTTTATAGAGCCTAGATCGTGAAATTCCAGAACCATTGTTGCTTACAATTTATATGCTGTTATTACTAAAATATATTTGTTGAAAAATTTACTTCTACGAGGGTTTTAAATAGTGCAGCTTAGAAGGAACTAGAATTGGTTAAATCTGCAACCGCGCTATACTCATCTCGCTCAGATTGCATGAGCATGAAAGAAAGTTCTGAAATTAATTATGTTAAGAATTGTTCGTATATACTTACTCCGACGAAATCTGTCTAAATAAGGCCGTCGGAAACGATTGAACAATGAATTAGTTTTTTACGCTTCTGTTGAAAACTCTGGGTAAACGTAACGGGCTGCGTACACAAGTGGCCCACGTTTGTATACCTTTTTTTGCGCAGCCTGAAACGCCGATGCCAATACTTAATTGAAGGCTCGGCGTTGATTTGTTTATTCCAATTCCATTTTTGCGACGAAAAGAGTACTCTTTTTTCCCTTAAGAATACGTTTTCCCTCCATTACACAAGCCTGAGCGTACGTTATAATCGTTATCAAGTTTGAGTCATTGTTCGCCGTTCAGCATCTCTCATTTAACAGCTGCTTAGTATCACGACGAAGACAGTGAGGTGAATAAATGTAATGCTTTCCCAGACTCTCCAGGCGATAATCACGCTGCCCATTGCAAGCACAAATGTACCCTAAGAATTAGACTTGGCTGGTCAACAGCCTCGCACTAATAACTGTATTCTCAGTACAGGTTTAGTATTAACGTATACCAGATTTCAGCTGCTCAGTGAAACAGTGCCGCAACGTATGATAAGATAGCAATGAGGTTGAAAAGTGAGCACTCAATTTCATTTAGTAGTGACTGTTGCGGACTGAAGATCCGTAGAAGCTGTAGGCATTCATGTGCGACACGCCGATAGGTAAGCGACGTTCTGAAAGAACGATGGGCGATCTAATGGCTATCAGAAGTAATTGCAAGGAGATTTCCGCAATGATCATGCCGCAAAATAGTCATTAACCTTATTTGTTTAGGAAATACCAGATAACATCACAAGAGGTAAATACGTAGTCTAATGCTACGTGAACTCTATGGCTAATTGACAGACACAGAATAAGGAAATTCTTCTGTACGACCAAGAATTTCCGTTGTTCCAAGCTTGTTCCGCATGCGCCAAACGTTACGAGATCGCCTCTTTTATACATTTCAATACATTATCCATGTGCTACGTCAAGAGAGCTAAAGCTTGGGAAATAGTTCGAAAATAGCCTATTTGATAGGGGAAAGAAAAGCCTAGAACAGATGATTGCTTAGATACATTCATTATGTGGTATATCTTTATATGTGGCCTATCTTTCCTTCGCTTAATTATCATTCAAAATAGACTGACTAATAAAGACCACACAAATTGATCGTATCATTGGAAAACGGATAAGAAATGAAAACGTTATACAGATAAGTTATACTAAGTCGCTTCACACGCGCCTAATTTAGTTAAGCTAGATTCAGTCAGCAAACAAACTTGTTTCTCGCCTTCTACGAACTCTGGTACGCCTCGATCGCCTTTATCAAACGCCGTGTTCAAAATTCCATGCTTTATTCCGAGAAAAATAAATCTTCGAGGACCCGGCTAGTCTAGCGAACATAAAGTTAGTGTGTACGCAAACAATTTAACTGTCAGGCCTGTTTGACAGTGGAGAAGGAAGTGCAAGAGTTTATGTACGCCCATTCATAGGCGTACTTCTAAAAGGTTTCATCAGAATATGAGACCAACCATTAGTTCGTTAAATGAATATGACTAAAAACTCGGTCAGTGACGTTGCAACACTAATGCGAGTCTGTTATTAGGCCAACGGCGTTCGAATCCATGCATTGCTAAAAATGTGTTTTCTAAGGTGGCTGATTCATATTTTGGTTATTAAATTATTCTTGCGCAAGCCGAAAAAGAGTACAAAAATGCCTGCTCATATTAGTGCATATGCAGGTAATATCTTCCATTCAAACTCAAAAATATTACGGAATTTAAATTCACTTAGGCTTGCACCAATAACGTAACTTTCGCAATAATACTCTAAAAGACATGGGGAAAAACATGGACAAGTTTGAGCAATGAGGTAGGGCAAGTTTAGCAGGTGGTCTCTGAGCTGTATATTATGCAAGGCTGCTGTTATCGTGCAACCTCTTAGCCTAACGAGTCTCAATGCGAAGTGAAGTTTTTCAAAGCTCATGTAGTAACACCCAAAAGCTTTAGGCTTTAGACTATTTGCAGAAAACTTTAACAATAATTGCACTCAAAATTTGCGGATATGAAAAAAGCATAGATATCAGCGGGCACACGTATCATACGTAAACACAGACGTCAACTATTTATGATTTCATAATTTTTAAAGACATGCATACGCAGAGAGTGAAAACAATACGACTCTACTACAGCGTTCTGTTGTGAGCAAGCTGATGCTGAAAAGCAAAGTGAAAAATATTAAGTGATACTGATAGGCCAAAATGTGTCGAAGCGGTGCCAAACGGTAATACTTTGTTTACATGTACCTCTGGGTACATGTAAGCAAAGTACCGCCAGTTATTTTTTTGAAAGACTCTTTTCAGTTCACGGGAACCAGACATATCGATCTCAACATAGAGAGTTTAATAACTTTAAATAGATCTGAAGACGCATCAGAATGTTTGCACGCCAATTTAAAGCAAAATATATTGACTGCGCGGAAATTATAGCAGTGATAGCCCCGTTGTGCCTGTCTGTATGGCCAATGTCTCGACAAACAGGGGGTACATGTAATTGTGACAGTCACTGAGAGCGGCCTGCGTAAACCAATATTATATACACATTAGAATTCGACTTGCAAAGATCTTACTGCACCCTTCACATATTTATCCTCCTAAAAGGCATTGTTACAACTAATATCGTGTAGTAATTTTGAAAACTTTTTTTTTAAAAGTAAATTGTTAGCTAATTTTGTGAACTCTGTTTGCCCATTTGTTGTAGCCGAACTAAATCTAAGAGCAGTATACGCGAGAGCCAAATGTAAAGCGTATGTAGCGTATGAATATTTTGATACCCACGTAATATCATAGCATACATAAAATTTAAGTAGAGCTCTATGCCGTCACAGAAAAATGCTTAGGCAATCGTGCACTATCCAAAGTGCTTAGGATCAAACATTGCAGGGATCATTGCAGGATTGAAAAGGAGCTCACAGAAGTACTAAACATTAAAAAGCGTTCAGAAGTTTGAGAACTTTGCCAGGCTACTTCCTTGCGAGAAATTTGATTTTATAATTTTGTTACAATGCGGTTACTCGTTTGGATTTACCCAATAGAACCGCATATAACTGGGAGTTGTTTCATCGTCACTAAATGTTTCAGTTACGTCAATATTTGTCTTTTATACATGATTTTACACAGTAGCTATGAATGATTTTTCACATAGATTGGAATTTAGTATCAATTAGCCTTTCATGAGCAAACCGTGATGTAGTCCATGCTCTCATTTATTGCAGTTTGCTCTACATATTAACATTTCCTGTTTACGACTATATTGTTCGAGCCTTGATTGTATAGAGGATTTCATAAATGTTTGTTATCGTTTGTGAGCATCGTGATAGTAAGATCTATTTAAACTAAAACGCAAGCAGCATGTATATATGCCATAGTCTGAATATTATCGCATAATGAAATTTGACTGCCAAGCTATATGAGTAGAAGAAATGAAGAAAAAGAAACGTATATATACATATGTGCACACTCTATGGCTGTCTATATCAACTGTTTCTTCTCTGGTATATTAAAGATTTTGTTTTAAAAGTAAGATTTTTACTGACAGTAAACTGGAGATAGACACTCAAAAAATATGTAGAGCACTAAGTTTAATGATTAAAACGTTGTCTAATTCAACTGACTGAAACTTCCGCCTCCAAACTCAAAATCAGGTTTTCGTAAGAGCAAATAAAAACAGAAAAGAGGTACTCGAAGCCTAAGTGTGTACATTGATATATGATACATCGAATAGTTGGTCTAAATATTACTAACGTGAATGTATACGTGTGTATCAATATAGGACCCTCGTAATTGCGCTTAACCCTCCATGGAGCTCGGTGCGGTGAAATGCTTTTTTCAATGTTAAATGCACGTTTTGCTGGTCTCTGAAAGTGTACCCCACCTCTTTGCATTGTACCGCATGTGAAGTATATAAAATTGACAATGGGAAGTGAGCAATTCTAGGAATGTCGCAAACCAAAGTTCATCTTTATCAAGCTTACTCCACATGTGTCATTCAGCCAATTCTAAGATTTCTGACCAATGGTTTTAACCTTCCAGACTCACGAAACATTCAGCAGTTCTTTAAGTGAGTGTGTGCAAATCTTTGTCAAAGAATGTTTTTGTATGCTGCAGTATTACACTACATGTCGCCGCATCGGCCAGCAGTTTATAGACGTAAAAAGTACTACTTCTATGTCAGGCACAACATTTTTGTAAACCAAACATATTGTGCTTGTGGGCTCATACAGAGTATTACATATCTATAAACACATCTATATGACGTTTTAAGTTACGAAGGAGCAGGATCATCAAGCACGCACATAACGTCAGGGTTGGCAGTCTTTGAAGTCACATTCGGGACACTGCCATAACAGCCAACGAGCCATCGGCCTACTGCAGGTGATTGACTACGCCCAGGTTGTCAAATTCTCATATTTTCATCACCGGGTCTTCTGGGTTAACATCAGGAATATGGCGGGTGCGTTCGATACTGGTGAGACGTCAGGATCCTGCAAGGGGGACGTTGCTGGCTCTGCGGCGAGAGGCTACCAATCTGTTGGAGAAGGCGACCGTGTGGAAAAACAAGCTTCTCGCCAAAGCCAGCTTTCTCTACAGCCGCCTGATGTTCCCGGACACAACCAACTCTTCAATAACGTAAGACTCTTTTCCTCCTTGCGCATAAAGCAGATATTCAACCCGATGAGCAAAATCATTCATAATCCGTAGTATTATGTGCCACAACGATGTAAGGAATTCAAGTGCGTAATGTAACATCTAGATGTAGGTTACATAACATATATATCTATTTTGCCTCTTGGTGATTGCTGAGGCAGCTCACTATGCTACAGCTGCAACGTCGGCAAATGACTCAGTGGGAATACTGTTATAGCCACTTGACGCTCTGATTGGATCCCTTGCTTGTACAACCTTTTTCTGCTATTAACTCTTATGTCCTCACAGTCTTTCGAAGTAACACAAGTAACTGCTTCTATTATAAAACGGGAAGAAAGCCCAAAGATTACAAATTTTTTAAGTCCTCTGATGATATATCCAAACTCTGGTTCTCCTGAAACCCCTTGAACACGCTACGGCGAAAGCGACGACACTGTTACGAGTACAATTTAAGAACAAGTCAAAACTGTACCGTTCCTTATCAAATCACAAGGAAAACAGATATGAGCGGCCAGCGGACGCCTTAGCAAGGATTTGGCTGGAACCTGTGCAATATTTAGCAGTATATCGAAGCACCTGCATTTGATGCATACAGCTAGTGGGTTTTCGGAGTTTTCAAACTGAGTCCATTTTGTATTTGGATTTCAAGATGTATGCATTTGCTAGCCATGTAGAATTGTAAAATAGAAACGATATAGAATGCTGATTGCTATCACAAGGGACTATATTTTTTTTCAACTGAATCGTTTAAGTACCGAGCGAATTCAAACTCTGCCTAACGTTTAAGCCACGAGAAACGATCCATAAATTTGATCCAGCAGTGGATCTTATATCGTCGAACAATTTGATTAAATGAAAACAAACTTTAAGTTGCTATTGCTCATGATCGCAAACCTTAACTTTATAAGAGCAACTTCTCTTCAAATCTATCTGGTAGTTAGCGAAACAAATTATTTCACCAAGGAATAGATAGGTACTTCACAGACAGGCATAATTTTCACGAACGGTCTCACGTAATTTACATAGTAATGTCTGTCTCAAAGTAGCACTTTCGTGAAGCACTAATCTTGAAAAGCGTGTTTTATACGACGTAGCGTGACACCGGAAAAATGACACTGTAATGGTCGTGGTTCGGATCCCGCATAGCAGATTTATTAATGTGTTAGTCCCCATACTTTGCATTGAAATAAGGCTCATACATGTAAATGTCAATCTAAGATAATTAGTATTTGTCTAAATAGACGAAAGGTAAATTTGAAGAAATAGTTAAAGCATCTTGCATCAATCTGACAGTCACAAAATGTTGCTTCTCTAATTGGAGCGCTGGCAGAATCAACTTATTTGGCTCGTACCCTACGCAACTTCATAGAACTAAAGCATTGCTACTACTAACAACGTGTACTAACCAAGTAAAAGTGGTAGTAATAACTTATCGAGGTAAGTTATTAATCTACCATTTGATGGATTTGAGAGCTATGTGCGTTAGGTGCTTGTTGTTTAAGATAGAATATAATAAGAGCTGTCTATCATTGCTCTTCTCTTCGTGACCGAAGTTATCAATTATTGATGGAAAAATTCATCCTTCGGTTAGCCAAGGGTATTCCAGCAAAATATTGCGACAGTGAATTCATTAAGAATTTAATAACAGCCACCGTAGAATTAAATGTTTCTACGCAAACGAAAACGATTCTTCATATTCTCTTACGAGACACCTATGCATCGCTCGACAGGAGCATTACTAGATGCAGGATTTTGTTTTCTACAGCTGTTTTTTTATTGAAAGTATCAATACGCTACCAATTACACCAATGAAGAACTGCGCGTGCCGATGGGTTTTCATTTGCGGGATCGCTGAAGAACTGAAAACAAAACCTAATTGGTCGGGCTTGAACAAAAGTTACGATCAGGTCGCAGCTGATTTTATTTACTGAAAAGATTCCGTCACATGCTGCACATTTACATTTATACGATCCGTCTTTCGGAGTAACGCGAAAAGCGCGCGAAACGCGAAAGCGAAAAGCGGCAATTAATGGTTGCTAGATTTGACTTATTCGAACAGATCTGATGACCACTATTGACATGAGCAGTAGTAAAGGAGCGTTAGGTCATACTCCGTTCGTCATATTTTTAACTACAGTCATGAGCAATTTTTTAGCTACAGTTTTTTCATTAACTCTATATTTTATGCACAGAGTATTTTCTCGACTGACCTCCAGACTGACAAACAAATCGGGAATAATTGTCTGTGTATATTTTCAACGATTAAGTATAGTAACATTATTGCAAGTACAAATGTTATTTACGGTCTCTGCTATTTCTCCTTAGGTCGCATCTTATCGCTAATCGGTTGTGACGTATTGGTTTAAACTAACATGCTCTAGCTCAAGAATTCAACCATTCAAGTTGATCATTTTTACGTTGTTTAGGGCGAGCGGACGGGTCACGCGTGGTGGTTGGCGCAGCTTTTAGTGTCTCGACCCGTTTTTTTCGGCACTTGGGACGGTGTATTCACAACCTGTCTGATCCATCTTGTCGGAGCAATCGTTTTTTTGCGAACTGGCTGGATAGTCGTACGTATCATATATATATATATATATAGATATATATATATGGTATGAAACAAAAAGAAGATGATCGATAAAATAGTTGGCAGAACTGCTGCTCTGTTCCTACTGGAAAGCTGAAAATAACGCAGTCGATGGGTGTGTTTCGTCACAGCGAAACTCATCGAATCGATATTCTACGACAAATTTGATAGTATAGAGCACCTGGATCTGACAACAGAGAATTTTTACTATAGAGAATTACTCTTTGCAATAAACCACTTGTGCTTGCTACGTTAAAAGTGCTACTTTATGTTCTTGGTAATTTATTTCACGTTTGAAACTTTTATGGTATTTGCTAGTCGCAACAATCTTCGAAAAATTAACATTATCATATGCTTTGTTTTCAGGGTAATGCGGGCATACATCAGTCTTTATTGGTTGTTACAATTACGGCTCTGGTCTGTAGCATCGCTTTACTCGCCAGTGTAGGTGTCATCCAACGGTGCCATATCGACACTGGCGGCATACATGATATACTTAGTCATATTTTGGGAGCCCGGCTCGGAGGCGCTGTTTCTCTAGTCTACTGTTTTGGACAAGTACGTATTAATCCAGCTAACAACTTCAGTTTATCCTAAAGGTGTTAAAAATGTGTGAATGATTTAATAAAATATGATTAAATGATTCATGGTAGTGCGGTCCCGGGGATGAATAAAATGATCCAATAAAATTTCGATCTTATTGCCTGCTTCAATGTACATATAATCACTCGCTAGTTTCTAAAAAACAAGACATTATTTTTGACAATTTTCTGGCTCACATGTAGTACAAGTACTTTCTTGAACGTTATCCCCAAAGCATGAAAGGAAACCCTTCACAGGACAGACGCACATATTAAGAAAAAAACATTTTTTTACAGGACAACTTGAATGTGAAGAAAATGATTTGAACATGAGCCTATGCGACAATTGTACGCGCAGAAATAAAGCATGTATTTATTCACTTGTTTCATCGTGTCGAATAGAATAATATGTTTAAATACACGCTGTTGTCCTATTGCTCACTTGATGTATCTGCTCTGTTTGTTCAGAATGTCTTCACAGGTGTGATATCCACCGCTACTCCTCTTTTTTGGTTGAGGTTGCAATATAATAAAAAACCTGATTATATATATATATATATATATATATATAT